>JAANSN010005685.1:0-11937 GCA_036850665.1 Dicranocentrus wangi
TTATGGGCTAGCTGACACAACATGAGTTGAGAACAAATTCGTGGCGACGGAGAAACAAGCTTTTCACAAGCAATGTTGTTGCTTCACACACAATTCTGATCGGATTTTCTAAGGAGTAAGGAGTACCTCACAGCCACAGCACACTACTCGAATGTCTTATTATAGATTCCCTTTCGATTCATAGAAGCCCAGTCAAATGAATATGATGACGTAACACGAGATAAGCCATTTATTATTGCATTTCTTTTGCTGACTACATACTTTTTTTTACTAATCTGAAGCAGATGCAACTCCCCGCATCCATCCATCCGTTCACAAACTTCTTATAAGCTGATAGGCAAGGTAGGTTAGGTAGGTACCCCACACAACGGCTTTGGAGGTTGCACTCTTATTTTGTCAGTAGTAAGTATGTGGCTATCAAACAAGAAAATCATAATAGCCCAGTTTCTCATCATCATTTTAAACAATAATACACGGCTCGAAACGATATATATGGCACTGGCTAATATAATGTTAATATACCTATGCTCGTTTTGCTAAGAATTAAAATATGCTCCCTTACTACGATTACGCTTTACTCTTGAGATCTTATTACATTACTCTTAAATTACGCTCTCGACACACTAGAGGACCATATAAGAGAGAGAGGAGGAGAGGGCAAAGGATTCTCGATCTTAATCTGCCTCCTTGTTCACTGTTTTGAGCAGCAGATTATAGCTAGTAAAATACTGACGGAGACTGTTAAGTAACAAGACATAAACTATAAAAAATAGTAGTAGTAAATAGGTATTCTTTCAAAACAACTCCTCTAATTGCTAGCCTCCTTCAAATAAGAACGAAAAGGATGCGATATGTAATGTAATAATAAAACACAAGGATATTTATGTTCTCAAATCTCTCATGACTCTTGATCATTCATGATGCGTATGCGTTGTAGCTAACTATAACACAAGAATTTTTTGTTCACGTTGTCCGTGTGCCCCTAGAACTGGGCTAGGTGTCATTAGTCATTGTAGTTTTGTGTAATAACATAACATAGTAATACGCGCAGAGATGAAATCAATTTCTAAAAGTGCTTTAGCTACAAATTATACTGCTTATTAAGAGGTGTGTAGTGTAGGTATAGTACTAGGAGGGTAGGGACATGTACGCCAGGGAAGTTGTTGTTTAATGTCATATTTTTCGAGGTTTCTCTTTGCTCCAATTTTATTCCCTCCTTGGCTTTTGTAACAATAATAATATATGCTGCAGTTAACATCTTGTTTCCTTTCCATTTCATGAAGTGAGTTGTTCATGTGGAGATGTTAGGACCTTGTAATAAATCTTGTGTCACTGGCTCTCGCAACACAGTCGCAGCAACTGGTAAAAGTACATCCTCAATAATTGTGCAAGAGGAAGTTGATATGTACTATTTTCAGTCTTGGAGGAAACTTTTAATTATATCCCGTCAGTTCCGATGAGTTTTCAGCTTGTCGCCATATACAATTCTTCGGATTTTTTAAAACCGAGATAAGCACATTCGTTCAACATGTTTAAATCATTATATTCTACACAACACAAATCACCACCGCAGAAGGAAGTAATTGAAAAATAGTAAACATTATGTTTCTCCGTCGAATGTGACCACATAAATGCCCACCCCAGTGCAGTAGCACCATACTATTCAGATCAGTTTTTCCCATTGCCAAACAGTTTGATAAAAATCAAATAAAATGGACTTCTCCCCATAATAATAATAAATAAGCTGTCATTTTCCTCACAGGAAAAAAAAATGCACGTGGCCAGTCCATAATTCAATTTTTGCTAATTGTGAATGCCTACACTGAAGTCTTTTGCGTTCGTTGGATATATTTGTGCCAGTTTGAAAAGTATTGTTATTGCTATTATCTAGATGAAAATAATGACATGTGATTTCAAAGGATAGTAGTGGATAGTCATAATGCCACAACCGCTTTCGTTGTTAACCTATAGAGAGATATTATGATTATCAGGTTTGTTTTTTTATGTACAGACAGACAGAGACAGAGCTCATGTTATGACAAGCCTTGAACATTCCAACTTCTTGAGCATCCAACAACCGCTTCGCAATGTCGTCGCTTCGCATTTCATTACCCCTCACGAACTGACGACGATATGCTCTGATTCTCAATCTTTTAAGTATTTTTATTATGACAGGGGAGCTTTATAGGCCTAATGTAACTGTCATTGGCTCTTTTGAAACTGCGAATTTATTGGGGACTCTCGGATATTGTTTAGCAGAAAAGTTGAAATAATAATAATAATAATAATAACTAGGAATAGAATATTATTATAAGTCATGCCGGAGTTGGCACTAATATAGTATACGTTATAACATTGTTGGGTTTTGACTGGTATGCGCCACCACATACACCAATTCAGCAGAAGAAAACGCGACACTGCGTGACTTTTTTTTGTGGATTACTACAACGATATCATAAAATAGGTTTTGAATGAATTATGTCTTGCAATGCAAATTTTGCCGATAGTTTACAACCTTTTTGAATTGTACTTTAAAAAAATGTGTAGCAATAATATCGAATCTTTTGACTCAATGTCTTGCCCGTGCGGAGCTGATACAGATAATATTGGATTATAATTCTGTTGAGAAAAAGGCAATAAATCCATTTTGAAATTTTTTTTCTCTCTCCCTTTGTTCAAAGCGTGTTCTCGCAAATTTGGCGAATAATAGAGGCTGTAGCAGAGAGGGGATAGAAAAAAAAAACGATGCGATTATTATTTTGCATAATTCCAAGAACTACTATTACTACTACTGTTGTCTTCAGACGCGTGACACGAGTGAAAGTATATACACTTTTTAAAAAAAGTTCGAATATAAAAAAGGGCTCACGAGTTACATTTTCTTTTTTTCCATTAATCTTCCGCCTCTTGCGAATCGATCCTGAGAGATCATCATCAGATCGTGTAATAAAGAAGGATGCTTGCACATCAGGGAATATAATAGGTATATATTCGCCGTGCCACTCATGAAGTGACTGACATGGTGATCGCCTTATCGACTTTTTCGTGCAATGTCAGTCGGAGTCGAGAGAATGGGGGAATTGCGGTGAGTGTAAAACAGACGAAAGTCGTGTGAGATTTGATCTACAATAATAATAATAATGGCGATTAAGATGCTTCTTGATCTTCGCCAATGAAGCTATCAAAAGGTAATGGATGTTTGGCTTGATTTTGCTCTTTTTGTTGTAGTACAGCTGCTACTGCTAATGACTAAAATGTCTCGGCTCGACTCTTGCACTCCTCGAACCTATCACACAAAACGGCTAATCGAAATATTCTTTTTGAGTTGTTGGATGCCACGATCAAAAGTGTAATAAAAATTGTACAATGCATTATTAATATATCCTGAATTTGCATGATGTGGTTAAAAGTATGACGAGAGAGAGAGAGAGAGAAAAAAAAATGAGGAGCTCGTTATGCATGTTTTTTTTTGTGAGCAGAGTCAATTGAACCGTTAGTGCTACCTACTTTTTGAAACGTGTCAGGAAATTAGTAGTTCACATTGAAACATTTTAAAAGAAAAATATTGCTTGTGACAAACAAACCATGGTGGAAAAATTAGGTGTAATAAAACTGACTGAGTTTGGGAAATGGATTACTTTTTGTGGCCACCAACCACCGCCGGATTGGTAAACATTTCCACGCAGAGAGAGTTCTTGTTATTTGCTGTGTTTAAAGTTTGAGGACAAAGCGATAATGTCATTTTTCTCAAGATACCCGCAATTTACGACTTTCAGTTTGTAATTTATTGTCGGCTCGCCTCAGTTTCGGTTCGCCCACTTGTATGTCATGCATGTGAGTAGTGTTTCAGTCATTTCAACGTGGAAAAAGAGTAGGCAGCTGCAATAGCGAAAGGCATAAAAAAGCATTGTCGCTGACTTGCGTATTCAAAATATCTCTCGTTTCCGTCGTCGTTGAATTGTCGGAACGCTAACTGTTGACAAAGGGCTTCAGTCAGCGATGGTTGTCACCACTTTATTACAAAAAATATATTATGTAGGATTCATCTTGCTTAATGACTTTGCTAAGTGGTCCACTGGGTATATAAAATCGAAGGAAAATCTTTTTGATTTCAATACTTTCCTTGTTTGATTTGATTAGCATCCGACGATGATCCTTCAGCGCAGCGTAAACAAGTTTGCAAACAAAATGTTTACACGAAAAGAGCAAAAAGATGAAGGAAAAATCGTGACTTAAATATCCCTAACCAGGATAATGACTTCATTTTTCTAGACTCTCCCCAAAAAATCCTTTCGAGAGACTAACACGAATACCATCCCAGTGACAAAACCCTCTCAAAAAAATCATGCCACGCTGCATTTATTGAACTGAATACAAATTGAGCATTTTGAAAAACATATTTTTTTCTACCATTTTTGCAGTTTTGCATATAAACATGATGACGATGATCATCATCAAGTCATCGTGCATTTTCCTCCAAAGTTTGTTTTTGCGGGTCAAGTTACACTTTAACTGCCAAAAATATCAGGTGATGAGCAGAGGACACCACTCATCGACTCATCAGATTTCACCTCGCTTCGCTACTTCGCTCCTTCCCCACCTCCCTGTCCTGTCAGCAGTTTTTGAAAGATCGTAAAGTTAAAGATGTGTGAGCAAAGCAAGCTGCTGACACAAAAGTTATATTGACAATCAAATGACCATATTATATTCAGCTAAAGAGTTTGAAGCTGTCTTATTAACTGTCCCAAAAAGAAGTCACTACTCAAGTTAATTGACATGACAAAAAAAATCCCATCAAGTCAGCATAGTAAAACTTGCTGACAGTGTTGGTCATCATTCGTATTCTCGTTCGAGTGGTCCACATCCTCAGAAAAGTTTTCCCTTTTCCCCCTTGTAACACATCGTTCATTAGCAAGCAATAGCAAATATTGCATTTTTGCATTGCGGAACTGTCTCAAATGAAAAGGAAAACAGAATATTATGAAAATGCGACTTTAATCTATCCAACAACAGCAACAAAGAAAAAGTCAATCTTTTTATTTCCACACTTATCACGAACGACGAGTCGACATACTCAAAAAAGCCCAATTGTTATATCAACTCGTGTGCACCCTGTGTGTACGATTCTCTCTCTCTCTCTCAGGGATTTGTGTGAAATGAAATGAAAGTTTCAAAAATCCGTGTCACTTGTTGTCACCACCGCCGCGCTCTCCTCTCCTCTCCTCTCTGTGTGATTATTTAAATGGAGTGAATAATACGTTTCTATTTACCAGTCAAATAGTCGTCGTTGTGTGTGTGTATTCATTTGTAAAACTCATTCACACATTTCTGTCATCATCAACGAAACGAAACTTTTGCAGTCCTTGCAACTTGCAAAATCCCATATTTCTTTTCCTGTAAAAAATAAATAAATTTTTTTTGTGCAAAAGTTCGGCAACTCGGAACACAAAAGGGGTAATACATAAAGAGACACATTTTTGTCATTCATAATAAATCCTGGGGACAGCCCGTTTGTGCTCACCATGCAAAATATATATACATATATATATATATAAAGATGCGTGTTCGTGAACGTGTCTCTTGTCTGAGAAAATCTTTTCATGGCACTTGTCACTTTTTCTATACCACTCGCTCGCTCTCTTCCTCTTCGAATCTCATTGCAATAAGAATAATACATGCATAGTTGGTTGGTTGTCCACATTTTGGTGAGAACAAGTGTGACGACAACGAGGGGACACGAGAGTGAGCACGAGCTCTTGACACATTTTTGCCACAGCCAAAGAATATATATATACTTACCTATAAATTTTTGCATCAAAATCTCCTTTCTGAGTTTTAGTGATGCAGCATAATATATAAACGTTGTGTCGTGTTGTATACATGGGAGTTATTGTGAGTATGCAGAGGAGCTTAACTTGTTAGTTGTTGAAAAGCCAATTTCCTTGTCGAACGGAAGGATTGAAAAAAGGATGCTTGAAATTGTTAGAAAAAAAATAGTTGCTCCGGTCGAGAGAGACACAAAGTTTTTTTTTCTGTGGCGGAATTCAAATATTTTCTCGTGAATTTATTGTCCCTTTTTTGTTGGTGGGGATGCAGGTATGAAAAAAAAAGTTTTTGTCAAGATGGGAAAGTAAAGTATATATATGTAAAAGAGGGAAGACGGAGAGAGGAGAGGAAGAGTTCACATTTGTTATTTTTTTGTAAGAAAAAAAAGTGTCAACATGAGATTTTGAAGAGATACGTGGAGGGCCATGTTCGGATGAGATTGGGCTGTTGAAAGAAGAATTCTGGTCAGTAATCATTTTGAGTTAGTGTGCTCCTCTCCTCCTCGCATGCATCGCGGCCTACTCCCAAATGTCCTTTTTCCCTTGAGGACATGGGAGGACACGGTTGTATTATTAAAAAGGGACAAAAATAAGAACAATATTGGTATAAAGAAGAGAGAGAACACTTTGAAGAGGAGTTTTTGAGAGAAAAAATAAATCTACTTGAGCATGAATTCCTTTTCCCTTTTTGACCACTTGCATGGAAATCGTGATTTTATTATTGTCACTCCAACTCCATGATCGGGATTGCATCACTTTGGAATTGAAAACCATAATCCACATTCACATCTATTATATATTATATGGGATACCTATATATCCAATGCTGGTCATGTCCACAGTTCACTTATAATTGCTTTTCTCAAAATTAACTTTAAAGAACTTGAACAAAGGAGTAGAGAGACAAAGTGTGGGAGTTTGATGAACAGCTATTGCCACACATCTTCTCCAAATATTTCCTATTTATTCGCGATTACTGTTTGTCCATGAACATCGATCATCATGTATTCCTCACTGATCTAATATGATACCTGTATGTACGTTTATGTATAAAAGGTAGTGAACGACGTTTGCTTGAGGAAATAATAAATTAACCAAATATTTAGACCCACTTTCAATTTCATTCATATGCACTCCATTATGACGACGAGATGTGATGATGATATTAAAAACTAGAGCAATCCCCACACAAGGACACTCCACTCATTAAAATTTTTCAATTTGACTAAAGCCCACAAAAACCGTTTGTCCGTCCACATGTGATTCTTGTGATTTCCTTGCGTGCCCACCTCATTAAAATTAGAGACTGCACTGGTGAACTGATGGTAAACTGGCTCAGTTCGTTCGTTCGTGCTAACGGAGACATTACAACTGTCTCGGAGAAGATTGAGTTTTTCCAATTATGTAATTATGAGTAATTATTATTAATGAATGAATTGTAAAATAGTCATAACCATTATTCATCATCATCAAACTGCCAGCAGACATTTTTGAAGCGTTTATAACACCCCACGCCACCACCAACCAGCAGCACCACACCAGGCCATACTACCACGCAGCTTATTGTAACTTCCACTTACGAGGTTTGGCAGGTTAGGCTACCGCCGCAACCTCGTAAAAACACGGCATGTAATAATATCATTTTCAAAAATGGGTGTAGTCTTATTATTATTACTTCTCTTGAAAGGAAGTAAGAACAAGAAAACAGGTAACATGAGCATGTTTAGAGGCACGGCTATATATATGGAGGGAGCAAAAACAATTAATAGATATTTCATCGTGATCATCATCCCTGAATTGAAAGATCACACCTGTAAACAGCCGTAAGGAGTCAGCAACCTGTTGGTTGGTCGCTTGGGTTGAATGCAAAAAAAAATCGAGAGTCGCATTGCATTTTTGCTTTGTTTTCGTTTTGCATTATATTATTGCATTGGCGAACCAAGACCGACTTGTTTTTGTCTCATAAAAACATGAGGCTAATCTATTTATGAAATTGCACTAGATAATTTTTTTCTCCTCCACTTGTTTCTTTACAGGAGGCCGACTCGCATTATACTTACATGAGGAGGAGATTTTATTTTGCCAGTAGGACAAAACCGTTTTGGAAGTAAAGTGATTGAGTGTGTAATCAAAGGGATGACAAAAGAGAGCAAAACTGATATGCATAATGTGTACGTAATGTGTAATGATCATGTCCGTAATGTTTTACTTGTGTTTTTATCCACCTTTACCTTCAAGGGATGCAGATAATAAATGACTCAATGTAAAAATGGATGAATGAATGAAAATTGCCAAGAGTCAAAGGTAGAAAATGAAATGGGATCTCTTTGCAAAAAATAAAATGTTTGCAAACCAGAGTTGCTCCATTATTTATGATTTGTTGGGGGAGAGAAGAAAAAAAGTGAGTTGGGAAGGATTTGATGTTTTGCTTTGGTGTGAATTGTGAATGAGGTGTAGTAGTTTTTAAGTTTGCAAAGTGGGGAGAAAGATGGAGTGGAGTGGATGTTAAATATTTGCAGGCTTTGGCATTTTTATTACATATTTGTCATCATTGCCCACCTGGATTTGATGATACGGGAAAATACGGGAGCATGCAGGTATTGTTTCGCAATTTCAATTTGCGATTTGCTACCATTTATAACTTCTTGCTTTAAAACTCGCATGAATTATCTGTTAGATTATAGTACTTACTATCAATTCACTAGCAAAATAATGGCGTAGAAGTTACCAAATTTCAGCAAAATTTGAATGAAATTGTTGCGTTTTAATAATTCACACCGAGAAACTTGCCGAAATCAATTCAAACACCCACTGTATACACAAGTGTAAATTAAACTCTAAATATCTTTCACATATTGTCCGATTTTAATGGTGATGAGACTCATGTTTGAAGTATGTATGTACAGCGTTAGCCACTTGTCTCCAAATGTCAAGTTTTGCCCGTTACATTAACTAACAAAAAGCGAAGAGCGGAAAAGGCAAGTATTTTTTTTGTCAGAGGAGAGTAATCAAAAGAAACAAAAGTTTTTTTTTCTGTGAGCAAAGTTCATTCATTCACTTTATAAAAAAAAGTTGCTCAAAGTTTATCCTCTACTTTTTTTTACTCATTTTACTATCATTTGGAAGAGCTTTTCATTTTTTTGAATGCCACTTGAGTCTTCTAAGTTCACTTGTGCCAACACGAGCGTTTAAAAGTTTATTTGAAAATGATGACAAAATATGGGGACAAAAGGAGTTGGAGAGACATCAATTCCAGTAACTTAGAGAAATCTAGTGGGTCTGTTGGTAATTTAAGAATTATATCCGTATAGATGCACGACGCACTTTATACTTACAACAGTTACAACACAAAATGTCATACATTAAATGAATAAAAAAGAAGTCTCCTTTTATTCTTTCCTTTTTGAAAGGACAGGATTCCTGACAGAAAGAAGAAAAGAGAAGAAAAAAATGATAAATGAAACTGGAGTAATATCATTAGTCTGGGTCGTCATGTCTTGTTCGTCGGTGATGGCTTACATGATGCAGTCTTTTTTTCATCACTATTGTGTAATATTATGCACTTGATGCAAGTCAAGTCTATAATCCTCCTAGATGCATAATAATTTTCTTGATATAAAGATAATGTCTGGTTGGGTCTTGCTCCCTCGCTGACAATGAGTGAGTTTTCGTAAACTGAGGTGAATATGAGACGCAGGGAGGGTTATATAATAGTGACGAAACTTGGAATGCAATAATATTGTTGTTGTGTATTGTGCATTATTGCATTACATTGTATTGGTGAATATACCGAATAAAGTGCTTATTTGCTTATGGGGCAGCAATGCAAATAACTGGATTTTCAACAAGCAGTGGATTTATGAGTGACAAAGAGTTTTACGAGTTAGTTGAGTAAAAAGAAATAAATATGATTGATGAGTTGCATTGTCATATACCACCTCGGATTATTGCGTTAACAATCAAAGCTTCTTTATTACAGCAGAGTGAGTATAAATTGGGGAGAGTGCGTACAATTGTACAATTTTATTGCACAATGAGGAATAAAATATAAAAAATTGTATTTAGGAAAAATCGACAAGTATGGGATAAATGTTAAGTTAAACGTCGTTGAAACATTTATCCTATTACCGGAACCTCTCACTACAACAGATTTCCTATAAAAAACAAATGCCGATAAGTCAGTTGGTTAATTTTCACAGGAGCATTGAATTTGCAAAGTACTTGCACACCTCAAGGTTGCTGATCATGAGCACGCTATAAATGAAACTGGGAAAGGTCAAATAACTCCACAACAATTTTCCAGTTTTACCCCAAACTCATCGTGTGTCTCAAAATTCCGAATGAAATGAGAGTGAAATTGGCCACTCATTCAAGTCGCGCCGCTTATCATATGCATAATAATTGAGTAACTGAAATCGAAAAGCTCTCTGGATGAACCCAACATTCTATTCTATTTTTCTCCTCATTTGGTCAGTCACGCTTCATTTCACCCTCAAACCTGAAAGCAATGCACCGTCATTCACGGATCCCAAAACTGAAAGTTAGATTTCTCACCAGCCAGCCACCATCATCGATGAACTCGGCTGGTAACACCACCGCCGTCCGTAACGTGTATGTCATCAACCATCGACACAAAATCCATCATAACAACAAGATCATCATCACATTGTTCACAAGCATCGGCGGTGGTACAAGTAACACTATCCATTTCAATTCGCAACGGAAATAACTTTGTCTAGCTCGCGTTGCATTGCAATATTCTTGCTCTCCGTCTTGGCTAGACAGACATTCCTTTTTGAAGTGGACTCTTTCTTGCTCTTGTTATATGTAGGTATGTCGGGTGAGGTAATGCACCGTAATCGTCCCCACCGATCCCACCGATGATGATGATGATGATGCGTGCACCTATTCCTCCTTGTCAAATCAGCATGATTTTTACAAGTATCCCCTTTCTCATCAACAACCCCAGCAACGTGCATAGGCTTTTGTTGTGACTTTGATACATAACATATAGGAATATTATAGCATGGCAGCCACCAACCCGTGACAAAGATTCTTCTACTTTGAGAATAAATGCATAATAATCCTTCGTCATCAACATCAGCATCCAAAATCTCATATGCCTAAACAGACGAATCGGAATCCCCGAAATGAGAATGACAGAAAAGGCAAAAGTGTGGAAGGAAAGGAATATTATAGGAGAATACATACATTTTTTCCGGGGAAAAAAATGCAATTTTGTTCGAGTTGAATAGAGTTTTCGGGTTTGTTAGCCACCAAAAGGATTTTCCCTTACTTTGACTGGAGATATGCGTGGCATACGTATATAGGTATATCCTCTGAGATATTCAAAATGGGAATGATAGCGCATTTTTCATCACGCTGCGTGATCCATGAAGATATATGTCTGGCTATAGGATGTGAGAGTGAGTATCAATGGAACACTTGAATAACACCACCTCGTGTGTAACACTACCAATCCNAACACTTGAATAACACCACCTCGTGTGTAACACTACCAATCCAATCCCCCACCACCAGCCACCAGACAACGACAACACATATTTATGATGAATGAAAAATTGCTGAGCTCCGCTCGAAATATATATATAGATATTTTGTTGCGATGTCGAATGTCGATGTCACTATTCAGCAGATTCGCTCAATCGAGTGAAATCAATATGGGTGGGCTGCTGGAGTGAACTTTATTTGTTGTTTCACAAACTTGCTGAGTGCTCAACTCGTAATGGAGGAGATGTGTTTTCCTGATGGTGCAAAAACCAATAGAGGTCTGATCTGATTTATTTATTTTTTTGTCACTGGCAATATATCCTCCACATTTATGCGTGGTGCGCACCTTGATATTCAATCTGACTAAATCTACAAAATACAATTTTTGCTGAAGGCTGGCATTTGTTGGCAATCGACGAGATGTGTGTATATAAATTCTTCAAGTGCGTGTTCCTCCACAAGTCGACAACGTCAACACGCAAAAAAAATACTTGAAAAATACTATATGAACTACCTACCTAGTTCCGTCTGGACTTCATTATAATGCAGAAAGTGAAAGATGGAAAGTGAGTTGAGTACACAAAGAAGAAAAATCTGTCTT
>JAANSN010005686.1:0-11936 GCA_036850665.1 Dicranocentrus wangi
ATAGTCCACAGTCCACGGCCAAGTCCGCCGCCTCAAGTCATTCTATTCGTCCACAAATAATGCGGATTCTTTTGTATACAAAAACGTGTATTAATACCTTTTGATACTGTGAGTGTATGTGAGTACTTTTACATCCCTAGATAGAGAGACAGAGCACAAGTGCATAGGTACTTGGTATTCATAACTAGTTAAAGGTAGGTATGTAGGTCTTTCAAGGGTCTGTGAGGGCGTGCGTGGTCTGACGGCCCCTGGCTTTTATCCGGATAATATGCTAATCACCAGTCTGCCTGCCCTTTGTCCTTGACAAATATTAAATTGGAATGTGTATGATCCGGCGACCCGAAGCTTACTCCGATATTCCCACTCCTTTAATCCCTTCAGATAAGACCCTTTTAAATACCATTTTTGATCGCTAATCCTAGTTGATCGCTAGTTGGATCCTCCGACCCCCACCCGAAATGAAAAAAACATGCAGATTAGTAACAATAAAATATGCACGAGTTGCTCACTTCAAATGCTGCTTATACATACACTGCCTTATACACAATCATGAGCTCAAAGGCATATAGATTCTCGTATGACAATAGTTTATATTACAAATAAATAAGATTATATTATTTTAAAATACTACTACTCCTCCTCATCAGATGAAAAAGCGCCACGACGGTACTGCTCATCATCAACAAGCATCATAGCATTATTATCCGACATCCCCTCCCCTCCATCATCATCCGACCTATCGCCACAACACTCAAGTTTGCTACACGCTTCAGAGCTTCTCTCCGAGTTGCAATCGAGGTTGTGGGCTGATGGTCTTTCAAGCTGGTGAACACGTCCATTATCGACTTGTTTCACGAAGTTGGCAGAGGTCGGGTTCGTTATCGGGATGTTCATCGCTGTCTTCACGAGGGTGTGGTTGTATGAGCGGGACGCGTTACGCAGGATCGGGTTCATCATCATCGTCGTCATCTTACTCATCAGCAGCGGCTGAAAAGAAAAGGCGTTACCATGCATTCATTATTGAATTAAAAACAACAAAACTCAGAATAAATCACTAAATAATAATAATAAATAATCCCCAGCCCGTGTTTACCTGATCCCTATGATCGAGGAAGCCCAAGATCTTGTAGCCAATAAACTTGGCAAGAATCTCCTCTATAGCGGACTTGTGCTTAGCAAGTAAAACGACAGCTTCAGCGACCGCACACCCAAACACGCGCATCCTATGACTAACACCACTAAAATCCTCCTCGCCACCCAACGCCACCTCCAACTCCTCCTCCTTCTCATCCTTGATCAAGCACTGCACTCGTCTGCATCTGCATTGTCCGAAGAAGGTTCTCCCCACCAGCTGAACGAAGACCAGAAAGCACGTCCTCCAAGTCTCTGAGAACAGGGGTGACAGCGTAGTTCACGTTGGCCCAGAGAGCGACCACTTGTGCTTTCACTGCAGGCTCTCTGATTTTCCCCCTGATTAATAATTTCAGAAGGCCTTCCTGCTCCGTGGCCATCGCTAGGTTGAACTCGTTCTGGTTCATCAGTCCCGGTCCCTGTTCGTGGGATACTGGTACTTTGACGACACTAACAGGCCCATTAGCACTTTCTGCATGTCGGCTCTGGAAGCCGTTTGGTACGATGGTACGTCAATGACCTGTTTACCATCTCGCGTAAGTACGTCGTAAAGTCTGCACAGGAAGCAATCAATAATCAATTACCCCATTTAAAATTTAAAATAACATTAGGTATATATATATTTTTGAGCCACTATTTTCAACAATCATAATAGGGATGATGAGCCGCTTCCAACTTCTCCACCCGCTTCTCCTACTCAGAGAGTAGAAAGTCATAGGAGACGACGAGATCAACGAGGCTCTGGTAGGCGGTGTGCTTCATCTCAAGTTCAGAGTCGAGAAGCAGCACGAGAAAACGAGAATAATCAAGTTGGCGATTTTCCGCAACTCCTTCTTCTCAATCAGGGCAATCCGGGTGAGGAACTGGAGACCTGGTACTCGGATGCTCACGTCTTGCTCCTAAATTTAAAAAATACAACAACAACAACCACAAACTTATTAATCAACTCAAAAAGCATACTTTTAAATTACTAGATACAAAGTCGTCGTATAATAAAGTATAATATAATAAAGCTCGCTGAGTACAAAGAAAATCTTTTGCTCTGCAGTTTATGACGGCCAGGGGTAAATCATAAGCTCGCATTTAGTATGCAGCGAGCTAATAAATGAATCCTCACCACGGTCATGACACAATGTCCTAGAGAACGTAGCTATTTGCATCTTCAAATTCTGAACCAAACCTTAACCTAACCTAACCTAATGTATTATATATATTCGTATTTCTAAATTCTAATTGTGTACTTATGTATAGTTATTTTTTATTTCCTAGTCAGTTTTCTATTTCGAGGATGTGTATAAGCCAGGGTATGTATAAGCAGCATTTCAAGGGAGCAACTCGTGCATATTGCATATTTTGTTGTTACTAACCTGCATGTTTTTTTTCATTCCGGGTGGGTCGGTGGTGGATCCAACTAGGGATTAGTGATCTTTTTAAAACAATAGGGATACGGTCAAAAAATGGTTTTCAAAAGGGTTTTATCAGAAGGGATTAAGGTCGAGCATCTCGAAGGGTCGGAGTTTGCAAATATACGGTGAACCCATGTATCTATAGATAGGACGACTTGAGGTCCGTCCGGATGATAATTTCCTGTAATAAATCGGTCATAAGGTCATAGATTAGATTGTTTTGTATTAAACAAAATTACAAGAATTTTAATCAATGAACACAAATAAATGGAAGGAGGCTTACATCAATGTGAGGGGCTGCATTGAGAAGCCAGGTAAAGTTGATCATGTCATGAGTCTCGGAATCCAAAGTGCAAAGAAGCTCTGACTTGAGTCCGAAGTCACTTCCAAAGTCTTCAAGCTCAACTGGAAATGTTGGCGGTGGGGATGAGGCCGTCTAATGCTTTCAATCAAGTTGGGATGGTGCTCAACATCAACGCTGGATCCGTCCATCCGTCCATACGAGCTTCAGCAAGTTTGGCAGGTTCCGAGTCAGCAGCTCCTCCAGCACAGCGAACCATGCGCCATGGTTCAGAACCAAGTAGCTGACAGAATGTCCAAATCTCTCTACAATCTCCTCGTCACGGTCACCACCAAAGTCCCAGTTTTTAAATCTGTATTTTCCAGCGGGCTAGCTCGAGTAAACTGTCAACTGTTGTCCTTGGCGAAATACGAAAATTGGAAAACCTTTCGTGGCCGACTGGCACTGGTGGTGTCCTGATCGAGAACAACAACGCCACTGTCCCTCCATCCACTCAAGTTTACCTTTACGAATGCAGTGAAATTAATTAGGGAAATTATGAAATGATTGAGTATTTTGGTTGTGATGTAGTCTAGTCTGACCACAAGATGTGAAAATAATACGAAAGAAATAATATGGCTTTAATCATTGCACCTTTATTCTGGTTTTGTATGGGTGTACTTGCTTTCGGTTCGTATGCAATGAGCATATTTAATTGAACCGATTCTCAACCTGTTGATGAGATTTATATACGTAATTGCAGAAGCAGATTTTCCCAGAAGGCTTGTATGTAGAATCAAAAATCTAGAAATATATTGGAAAGCAACAAGCAAACCTTAGAGGTTTCTAATTTTTGAGTCAATTGAAGCTAATCTAGTCGTGTATGTAGTGGCTTGGCTCTGGTTAGCATAGGTCATAGGCAAAGAAACACACATTATACATATTATTTAGCCAGTGTGCCGCAGCTAGACTACGATATTAGTTGTTTTTTATTCTCGTGATTCTAGGAAAAAGAATCCACGACCCGAACTCATTTTACTGAACAAAGGGCCTGAACCTCAGATTGTATTTATAATAACATGGGATTAGTTCCGTGACAAATTGTTTGCAGTTTTAATGCAAATATACGAAATAGAAAAATACGTGCCACTGCCACGTACGATATGTAACGGGGCGGGTAGGTGCGGAGATGCGGAGTCGAGGGTATTGAAAATCAGACAGCGTTTTTAGCTAACAAAAGTTACAAGGCGAGGACAAAGCTGCAGGCGCAGGCAGCATACAATTCCATTCCATGTTTCCATCCATGCATTTTTGCTTCTATCATGCATCATATCCGCTGGTGGTGCAGGAACTGATCGTGAATAAGGCAAGCTGCCGAAGCTGCGTATATATTTCATATCATGACACTTTTTCGTTTTTTCTGGAGTGCAACTTATCGTGACGTATCGGCTCAATCTAACGTAAACTAATCTATTATCGTAGAGGCACGCCGAGTACACTTGACACCCAAGGCTAACTATAAGATTACGAGATGAAATAAACTAGGTACTGGTGGGAAATATCCGTTTCCAGAAGCTTGACTTGGTTATCAAAAATAGCATATTAAAAAGGATCCATTATGAGATTCAGCGACATGCATTAAAATTTTCTTTTTACGCAGTTTTTTTTAGTGCAAAGCAATTGCATGGTATTAGAACCGATGTTTTCGTTTCCACTATAGAGTCCCTTTCCAGATATGCAGCATGCATGCTAAACTTGTATTTAGTTACTTCATAATACGGATTTTCATCAAGCTATTACGTCAACTTGTCGTTACCTTGAAAGAATAGCCCATGATGAAGCTAAGTAAGTGTAGTAAATTCATGAAATATTATTTCAACGGCGAATACTAGATTAAACTGCTGGAAGTATTGAACTTTTAACCTTATCAGCCGATTATATGCTTTGTCGAGTTAAATATAAGTAAAAATCATGGGATGTAAAAATTCCAGTTTCATCCTGGGATGTAAAAATTATGACTGCCTATATCCACAAGTGCACAATACACGGATAGGTAGTTTATGAAAAAACTTGCCATGCTCCATAGTACACACGTAGATATAGAGAGATTCAGAAATGCAGGCATATTATATTTAATCCCTTCCTGCCTTTCATAACTCTATTTGTGCCCCATACAAAAATCAGTAAATATTATTTTTCATTTTTGGTTACAGAAAACTGATGATGGAAGCTGAAATCCTAAAGAATGAGATCATTGCCACAAGTTGTCCTGAATTTTTACACTTTTCAGCCTCAACCTCAACGGGCTTTCGGAGTGTAATAAGCAGTGTCCATAGCCGCATTCAACATTCACATATACATGATTGTTATTGAGTACAAAAAAGCCAAGATGTTTATGATAACATCTCCTACATTAACACCCCCACCGTCGCCTCCTAAGAAACTTTAAAGTTGACGAGAATACGTTCATTTCTCACATCAGTTCTCATGGTCAGACGACGCTTATCCTGCACGGATCACTGTTATAATAAAAACAAAATCTAAAATCACACAAACAATTCATGTCAAAAAGTTTGAGTGTCGTCTCGTCTGCTGGGCCAGGGCCATGACTCATAGTCCATCAGCCATATATAGTATACTCGTGTATTATGATTCTATATTGGTATATTCTAAATATTTTAAACGAATGAAATCATGAGGAGATGACATGGTAAACGAAACTGCAAACTACCTTGCCGTCTGAAATGCTAATGCTCAATATTTCTTTAGACCATTTCTCGTTTGTGTGTTGATGTTGTGCATCCTTACAACAATTATAAGATGCAGCTCTAATATAAACTCCTGTTTCCCTATATTTCGAATCTAGTAAAAACTTGATCATGTTAACTAAATGCCGATTATATATACACGACTGGATGTTCAACAACAGCAGTATCTTGATCTTATAACAGGAAATCTTATATTTTATGATTCCGCCACATTTCTCGTATTCGCACATATATGTTGGACCGACGCCGTCTTTGTCCCCTGGTTGAATTCGTATTTATAGGAAACTAGTAGAGCACACATGATATCACTCTCTATTGCAAGTACAGGGCTTCTAATGAAAGTCTAACTATAGGAAATGCAAAGTAGTTGATTGATAATAATATATTTTAATGTGATCGTTGTGAATCATGTTTCAATCTTGAGACAATATGTAAACATTGTATATCAAATATGGTTTCTGACAATAAATCCTCTTTAAATATTACTATTTTAAAAACATTTTAAAAAGTATGGCCATAGCATAATTCCACTCCAAAAAGTTGCATTTTATGTACAGATAAGATTATGAGTGAAGCGAATGCAATGGAGTGGAGCGGCTTGCTATACTCGGGAATGCCAACGATCAGAGAAAGAAGGATGCCCATGCAGCAAAGTTTTCTACCTAAAACTCATATAAATTATATCATTTTGCATTCTCTCATTTCTTTTTTCCCCTGACATACTCCAACTTTTATCAGCACGCTTTCCCACGTGTTGTACGAAACTACCCGTTTGTCACCTGTTTTTCCTTCACATCTCGCGTAGTTCCTGCACAAATGAAATGCGACAAATTGTTTTTAGGAGTTTCAAACGTTTACTTAATGATTATCGCACCTAGCTGAACTCACAATTCACCTCGGTATTAATTGGTCGGTTTCATTTACCGGATCAAAATCAAAATGGCATATGACAGCTGAATTTTATGCTTTAACCCTATTTTTTTATTCTAAAATACTCAAATGTGTAGTAATAAAGTAAACCTCGCTTGGAGGAAGTAGAAGCAACCTAGAAATCTGGAATTACATACATGCATATTATGTGCTGTGCAAAAGCAGATATTTCTGTGTGTGTACACAAAAAACGTAGCCAAGATTTTTGCTTGGTTGTACTTTAGAAGAAGATAATGATAATAAAGGAATGCGTATTTAATTAATAGTTAGTGGTGTGATGATTGTCAAACACGGACATATTATACGAGTATGACAAACTCATTGTCAGTTTCATGTACATATCACAATATAATAGCAGCATAAATGTTCCTATAGATATTTGCAAACAGTAATACTACTTATATATGCATGGATTGGGTGTATGAACATGAACATGCGGAAGGTACTGGAATAAGTATCAAACAAGAAGATTCAGGATTTACTATTTGAGTTTTATTTAGAGCAACAGTTTGTACAAAATGCATACTCACTCCCATGCACATGTCGTACTATACGAATACGACCACTCTGCTATTTTAATACAAACAAACTACACATACGACAACGACAACGACATGCATGATCCTTTTCTTTTACAAATGATCAAGATCAAGACTCAAGAAGACTAATTGTAAGACTATGGTATACGTGCACCTAAGTACACCACTTGTGTATTTTATGTACATGCACATGTACGTGTACCGTGCCGCTTCAGTAGTGCAACCAGAATCAGACAAGGCATCTAACAGGAATAAGTATAATATACCTATCGTTGTTTCTGTTTCCCTTTTTCCTTTTTGGGATGCGGATGTGATGGATATGATGCGATTCCTGCCTGCCTTCTTCAACCTAAATCATGAATTGAAGCTTGCTTGCTCTTCCTAAAATCCGTTGTTGTTCTTGTACAAGACATGTACAAATCACGAAGATGTGTATCAATCAATACAATGACAGCATAAAGTACATAGATGGGTTCTGCTGCCTTTGTGTCTTTGGACGCCAGGCTAGAAGAAAGTGTATTCAGGCTTCAGGCGGCATCTCGATATACGTGCGCGCGTAGAGAGCAACTCTGTTCGTCTGTCTGTTCGTCCACCAACTATCCTCTTCAATCATCATATTTAACTGGATATGGCTGAATAACATTTGGTAATAATGAAACATAAAACATAATATATATAGTCATAGTCATATTGTGATATACTCTATATCAAGCAGCTTGATATAATAATTTTTTCATCACTGACTTAATCAGATTAATGACTAATCATTTCATTCTGATCAAACTCAGATTAATTAATGATTAAATTAATCAGATTAATGATTATGACTAATAATTTTTAGCTAAAAATATTATGTATAAAACAAATGGAAAATTGATTATTTCCGTGTTTCAAGTGACATTTCGGCGAAGTAACGTGCAAATATTTTTTTTAAACTCTTGAGGTACGCAAACAAGTGGAGTAAACAACTCTAAGTAACACATGCAAACAACAACTCTTAGTTGTTTTACTCTAAAATTGTTTCTTGCAATATAGACCATTAATAAAAACTAGGAGAAATATTTGTAATCCATGTTCTTCTGTTTAATATAAACTACTTCAAATCACAATGGTTCAATGGTCAATCCTTAATCCTTAATCCCATTAATGATTAACTGGAATTGTGATTAATTAATGTGATTAATTGCTTCCATCATTTTCGGAGCAGATTAATGATTAACAGATTAACTTAATCATTAATCAGATTAAACAAATTATGATTAATTACTCAATGATTACACATCTCCTATCAAGCTTTTAGCACTCACTCCAAATAGCTCCAGTTAAATATATGTATATATAAGTTCTGAAAGCAAAACACTTTTATTTCTTTTCAGCCAGCAAATCCGCACTCGCAACTTTTCCTAAATCCATCCACCCAGTTATATTATATCAATAGTGCGCAGTGTAAGAGAGATGCACGTGTGTGAGGGAAGCGGCAAGCAAAAGAAAGAGCGTGTCTAAAACATAGTAAACAACTCTCTACTCTCTACCTACCTACACACGCACGAAAGGAACACGAACACCACGAAAAAGTAAGTACAACAACTTATGTATTATGTATACGAATGAACGACGGAACGAACGAAAGAATTGTTTGTGTGTAATACAGCTACGGACGGAGACGGAGCAAAAAGGAAAGAGGAATAGAGATATGTGTTTGCCGACTGTGCGGAGCGGAGTGGAGGTTGGTGGTTGTTGTTGAGAATCCAAACTTTGATCCAAAACTTAATTTTTTTTTTACCCTCCATATAATCATAATAATAATAATCGATAGTATAGCAAACAAGTAGCAAAGTGCGAAAAAAAAGTGAGTGAGTAGCTAATTTTGTACATTTTATTGGATTGTCATCATCATCAATTTATTTTGATTTTTAGTAGAAAAATTGAGAATTGTGAGTTGAGAAAGAGTGAGAGAGAATTGAGTGAGAAAAGTATCAGCAGCATTCGTAATAAATGTTGGGCCAGCCAGGTTTGATTGAGCTAAAAACTGGAAAAACTATTTATTAGCTAATCACTATATTAGCAACATTTAATATTTCTTTTCTCGCCCGACATTTTGAATAGTGAAGAAATAGCTACTTCTTGTGCGTGTGTGCTTCAGGAGGTGTCAGGAGGACTTGTATTAAAAATAGATCCATTTCGCGACTGGTGGCAAATGACAATCGAGGAAACTGGTATAGTCAGTCAAGAGACAAAGTTTTTAATAAAAAAATATACTCGGACGGAGGAAATAGGAGGAGGAGGAAGTAGTCTCAGCAGTCAACAGTGACAGTTTTGGGACACGGGGGATAAGTACACTGGGAGGAAGATGGCACCCACGCCGAAAAACATGATGAGGAAAAGTGAGTAAAAAAAGTCACTTTAATAATAAAACTCAATTATTATGGTTTATCCTTGTTCGTGTTAACATGGATGGAATGTCAAATGTGGAATTGTGCAAATCCAATGATTGATTATCAAAGCAGTTTATTATTAGCATTTATGCATAAACTTACTACACCTATATACTGACTGGATGGGAATGGGAACTGATGGGGAGAGGATCTATCTATTGTCAATATTTTCTTTCTGTCATCTGTGATGATAAGAGTCGTGATTTTTGATTGAAGGAATGTAAGTTGGTTTTTGGTGTGACAATTGACACATCATCAACGGCATCACAGCAACAACCGTATAATAATACCAAAAGTCAAACATTTTTACTACGTTCCTTCGTGCATGGGTCTTCTTGTCACAGAAAATTGATTTAGTTGTAATTACTATTCCCGTAATTGCTCATCCAGTCCTTGTGGTAGCTTTTATGCCCTTTTTTTTTAATCTACTACTAATAAGTCAGTAAGTGCAACTCAAATTGTTTATATCCCTTTTTTGAATCTTATTGTCACGTTTAGATGAAACACGACGATTTGAGAGACCAGCCCACTTGGAGAAATCCTTGTACATGGACATTCTCGAAAGTCAACAAGCAGACGCCAGTGGGTATTTGGCTGATACGCTGCTGATTTGCGGCGGAGGAACAATTAAAGTACATGCGTTTATCCTCCAGGCGGCATCCCCGTTTTTCCAGGATGCGATTGCGTCTCAGGTATATAAATAAAAAAAAATAACTAATAAAGGGATGAAGGATGTGCTTACTTATTACTTGCGATTGTCAATTGTACGTTGTAGTATATAATTCATTGAAGTACTGCAATTGTACGTTTCAGGGGGAGAACTACCCATACATCCGGGAAGTTTTGCTGCCTGATTTTCCTGTAAAGGAAATTGAGCGAATGTTAACATTTATCTACAAGGGATATGTAGATTTAAAAAATGATCAGGAAGTAAAAAATCTGGAAGAGACGTTGGCAATATTCAGAATTAAAGGGGCGGTCCCTTTCACTGCGAGCTCAGGAGAGCGAGATGTGGGACGATTCAAGGGATGTTTGAAGGTTCAAGAGTTCAAACACATTCCTCAAGATATTTCCAAGGCTAGTATCTTGATCAAAACTGGAAATACGCCTACTGGAAGAAATGGTGAAACTTCAGGAACTCAAACCGCGAGACGGACGGGAGGAAGACCGACTGCTGGCTCAAGTGATGGCAATAATAAGGGACGGAGCAAGATTCCCGTCGACATCGATAAGTCAAAGCTGACCGAGGAGAAATATCAGCCTTTTGTTAAGCTACGACAACTTGTTCTTCCACCTCCCGGTGGTCAATCCAGCCCTGGCCCCTCTAAGATTTCTAACGGATCAGCAACCAATTCGCCAGCAAACTCTATCAAGTCTCCAGTGTCTAAGCCAGCCTTTGTCAAACCATCATTTATAAAACAGTCAGAAGAGGAGGATTTGGAAACTGACGAGGAAGACAAGGATTGGGAACCACCAAATTACAACGACAAAAGTTGGATGGCTAAAGAGGCATTGCGGTGCCAAGCTTGCAACAAGCAGTACGAGAAACACGGAGAGGCTTTGAGTTGTGTCACCTCGAAACATAAGGCTCTCCGATGCTACTTTTGCTTCACAGTATACTCCAGTACTGAAATCTTATTCCGACATTTTGCAAAGCGTCATAAGCAAGCTGCCGGCAGAGACAAAACTGTCATGTGCCATTATTGCGACTCAATGGTGCCTTATAAGTCTGTTTCCTGCCATGTCATCAGTGTTCACCTGAAAACCAGACCAGATAATCCTGACAGCCACGTAAACAATAGTCCCCGACCAGGTCGGCCCTGTACAGTACCTACTGCACCAGTCGCAACTAAAACTGGCCCCACCAGTTTGCCAAGTAAAACTTCTGGGCGGACCACTGAATCTCAATCTCCTGGGAATTCTACACCAGCTAAAAAGAGAATTAAAAGAGAAGATACCTCCGATGAAACGACTGGGCCTAGGACGAAGAAGGCCAAGGGCAGCAAAGTCCGAGACGCCCCTAGAAAACTTCAGGTTGAGGATTTGGACGTAGCGGTGGACTATGTGACACGCACTGGCAAAGTTATGAAATTCAGAATTCAGAAATCTCGTTCAACTGGAGCTGTAATGCCATTTCGCATCATCAAGTAAATATGTCTGGCGCAAGTTGTAGTTTTTTCCATTTCCATCCATCCACAAGTCGACTGATTGTTGTTATTATATTATTATTGCTTAATTGGAGAACCAGCCATAATAGCCAATACAATTATATATCAATATTATTAATCTAAATAAATAAAAGGCAAAGTCCAATTACGTTATTGAAATTCCTTTGTTTTCATGTGTCCGTTGAGCTAACCCTCATCAAAAATGTTGCATCAGTTTCATCTTTTGAAAACTGACTATTGTAAATGAACATATGTAGATTGCCCGTAAGGAAATATATT
>JAANSN010005687.1:0-11935 GCA_036850665.1 Dicranocentrus wangi
TCAATTTTGGGATGCCAGTTGTAGAACCAAAAGATGCCAACTGTAGGACCAAGATGCCAACTGTAGAACCATATGTATTCCTGGGATGCCAGCTGTAGAACCCCAAGATGCCAACTGTAGGACCAAGATGCCAACTGTAGAACCCAAAGATGCCAACTGTAGAACCGATACATAAAAGTCAGGTGATTTGTTACCGACACACTCATTCACACAGTCGCACACACACAGAGGGTATTCTTTTATATAAATAGATGGCTGAAATTAAATGCATACATATGTATGTACGTAAAACATATATGTACTAGTTATCTATTACTACTACGTGTGTCTATAAGAGCTGCCTGAAATAGATAAAATATGTAATGCAAGTAGATTCGATGCAAGTATTACTGTAGGTATGTATTCGATATTCGATAAACGAATGTTTACTTTATGCATAATCTAGTCAACCTCATCAGGCCGTTGTCCATTCCCAGTTACTTTCAGGCTAATTGACTCTACGCAATACATTGTAATGTAATGCACGGGAGAGATAGTTCGCTAAAAATTAGCTTGATTGCTAACACAAACGACCTACCCAACCATATTTGGTCAGTAGGGGCTCAACTCAATTTGACGAATGAAAATATGAAGTTTACTTGAGCGTGAGGCATGTGGCTTCGGTGGCTTGCTTCCTCAATCAACTGCGTCACTCAAGGCAATCACACAAACTGCATTTAGGAGGCTCACTTGAGCCAAATACGTATTTGCTTGCCTATGCATATTGCTGACATGACAGCAAGTTAACTTCAAAAACTAGAACTTGAAAATGTAATACATATTAGGCAAGTTGTTTTAATACTAACCAAGTTATTTTCAGAAATTGAAAATAACTTGAGCCAATTTGTATTCAATGTAGAACTAGCAGCTCAAGTCAATTACACAAACCAATATGAAACCAACAAATGAAAGTGACTTGGGTCAGGAAAAAGCGACATGTATTATCAAACGTTTTTAGATCAGGCATTTCCATCCCAGGTCCGACTCCTTCCTTATTATTGGGCAAAAAATAGGCATGTCTTAGGCGCAGTCAGCAAAGACATATATCAATATCCCATTTCATACACATACGGGCATGTACGCCTCTGTTCAATTATTAAATGTGTACATATGTATTATGAACTTGTGAATATTTTTTTCGAACTACAAATTGAAAATGACTTTTATTCGTGTATTTAAAACTAGTTTTCTATTTAAAAGCATTGGCAACCGTCATGCCTCAAACTCATTCATGAAAATCTGTGTAACCTTTATTGAATCTGCCAAACTATTGCATTTTTGCGTTCTTAAGAATATTGACATAATGTTTCTAGTTTGGGAATTTTAAATTGTTATCCTATTTTTAAAATATGAGCGTTTAAATAAAGAGAATCAAAACCCGTTTTGTAAATGCATTGAGAAAAGAAATTGTCTGCCGCAAAACACCTTCCCACGCTGAGTCATAATGTAATCTTAACCAACTACTCCGCCTAACAGAGCATTAAACGAAATTAGAATTGGCACGACCTATGTACTTTTGTAGGTATAAAAATATAATTACTATATATACACATAAGTGTTTTAATACCACAGGTTCAAAGACAAGCTTACGTATGTGAATACATAATAAATACCTAAATACGTTTTTTAATCAATTTGAAAAAGCTTGAAATTTACAAATGTACAACATTGAATACGAGTTAAGTACATATGTAGATCAAAATAGTTTCAGAATCATATCAGAAGTAAGTAATATGTAGAATACATTGCTTTAATAACGATTAAGCTCTATTTTCAACCAATATTATATATTACCCACATACATGATAACAGTGCATATATGTATAATTAAATATGTAATAACTGAGACGACTGTAACTACAGATAGTACGTTGGTACTATACCAATTTACATACATTCATATGTATACATATTGTATATTATAATAACGTAGATACTGCCTGCAAATGCAAAATTGAAATATTGTACATACATGATAGGAACAATATACAAACAAAGACATAATATGTGCATTCTTTCGTAAGGAATTATGTAGAAATCGTCACTCGCAACGTTATAGCTGTCATATTGTCCGCTCGCATTTTCTTCGTTTCATAACTGGAATTAACACACGTCAAAAATATATATTTAACTTTAGTATAATAGTACAATTTACTATAATATGTAGTTTTGTACCTAGCTTTCGCTTCCTCGATTATTTCATCTGCAATGAAATATTGAGGAAGATCTTCAGGTTTTACACCTTGGCTAAGACGAGTGGCAGTTACACGGCGTCTGGCTTCATCTAGTTTTAAAAATTTTCTCATGATTTCGAGATCCGTAAGCGCATCGGTGATCCCATCACTTGCAATGACAATTAAACATTCTTTGTCCAGCTTTCGACCGCATGTGTCGGGCTCCGGTGACACAGCATAAAGACCAGTACCAGGACAAAAACTCCAATAGTTTCCCAACGCTCTGGTCACACTAAGGAAACCTCTATTCTTCTTATCTCCCGTCGGCAAGACATAAGTTCGTCCAACTCGATTCCCGCAAATTATACCGCCACGCCTTAAATAAAAGTTATACATATGTATATGTAATCCACGTTTGATATGTGTAAATTTCATTTCCAACATTAATACACATATGTATTATTAATAGGAACGATAAGAAAATGCTTCTTATGTGAAATGTTTACAATAAATACATATTAGATAGCATACTTAATCAGAGAGTTTGCTTCTCCTGGGTCTGAACAGTTGTGAATCTTTGTTAAACGTTCCACCGACCACTTTGTGCCATTCCACCATGCAGCAATTACGCGCGTATCCCCTACGTGTGCTACCCACATTTTGTCTTTCACAATTGCCATAACCGCGGCTGTGGTTCCAGACGTGGACAATTCCCCTGTTGTTGGATGAACGGGCCACTTTTCAAATTCTCTTTCTTTCATGTCGTTGTGAATCCCAACAAAAGCATTGCGAAGAAGTGAGTTCATGTCTTTTGACTCTTTAAGTTTCAAGTCCTTGGCAATCCTTTCAAATAAATGACCTCTTACATATTCGGCAGCATGTACACCCCCATGACCATCAAACACGCCAAATAAATACATTGAAACACCTTTTCCGTCTAGCGGATTCCTTGCTATGCCGAAGCGAGATCGATCTTCATTCACAGCCTTATTACCAATGTCCGTACCAGTGGTAATTTCAATTGTCGTCTTGCCGTCATTCAGGTTTAGTATAATGTTGCGTTTTGGCTCATCTTCCTGCAATCAAACAAACATGAAAACATGCGTATAACTAATCCTGCTACAACATGATATCTAGTATGTACACACATACTACTGAATTAGAACTTAGAATTCTGCACATAACGCAACCATTATTAACATAACTAATATGTACTATAATAAATATGTACATATGTATGTATACCAAAGGACGCTTAACACCCCGTTTCTCAGTCGATGTTGTGGTGGTTGACATCATGCTAACACTAATTATTTATGTATATATATTAGTAAGTTTTGTATGGCCAGAAACTTTGGACATTTGCTTTCTTTGAAATCAAACCAGCTTTCCAAAGTAACAAACTAATACATCTACGTATGTATTTGTGCATTGGTTATTTTATGTTTATTAAAATTTGTAAGTGTTCAAAGTTGTAGCTATGCTTGGATTTCTAAACTATTCCATCTAAATTGTGTGTACAGGAGTTGGTGTGAGATACTGGAAATCTTTATCTAGCTTCTATACGGACTAACTATGAAAAAGCCGGGTCATATTTAAGTTTTTCTGTAGGTGCACACAAATTATTTCCGATAGTTAAGCATTAGCGGCAGGCCAAAATAAGATAATAAAAGCTTTCAAAAAAATCAAAAAAAAGAATACTCATTTTTACATTTATATTACCAAACCGTACACATACTTGAAACCCGATGGACGCAATTACCACACACATATGTATATTTATATAGATTCAACCTTTTATTTAAAGCCAATGAATGTTGGAGTATTCATCCGGGCTTCCACCGAAAGCAAGATTCTGACCATGGGTTTTAACAACACCGTAACCAGGTTTTTCAATTTACTCACTCACTTACATAAGTGCCAACAGGGCACAGAAGTGTCGATTCATTAGAGGCTTCTAATGTCAACATGGGTGACGATGGACGATTTTTCATAACCATGCTAGGTTAGATGGCAGGTTGGTTAAGGTGAGTATTAATTACAATTAATGTTCCCCAAACTTCCACCTAACGTATCATGCTAATAATAATCTGAGTTGAGTTGGATGCTGCAACTATTCGAAGAGTTACAGCATAGGTTATGTGCCAACAGGGGTGGTGTTGACACATTAGAGACTTCTTATGTGTCATCCAACCTATCTATCATATTGTCCATACGAGCAATCTTAATGACCAAATTTTGCACCATTGTACATATAAATATTTCTAACCAGTTTAATTTTCTTGTGCACATACCACATCGCTGACTGTTTCAGATGTTTTGTCTTACATGTAACTCTGACGAGATTTTGTAACAAACTAATGATTTTTTGTGAAAAGCGTTTACAATTTTTCTTCAAATCCTTTTATATAAACGAAAGTGTCACTAAGGATAGTTTTAATTTCCTTTGTAAAACCAATATGTATGTATTTTACATTTTAAGCGTAAGCAAGGGTATGTTTGTATGTGCAACAGTTATTGTTTGTATGTAGCTTTTACTTTTAGGAAAGTAAATTGAGTGTACGTAATACATATTAGTAGGGGTGGGTAGGTTTACTACATGTTTATTGGTAACACACACATCCACACACAATTGTGATAAATTATCTTGACTCAAACTCGTACAGCAGGTCGTCTGGCAAATGCGAGCTGTGCCAACCCGCTCCTTTATCTCGAGGTGTTGCTCAACTTTATTTTACAAACTAACTTAGAATTGTGACTTGAGCTTGGTGCATAGCTTCAAGTTTCTAATCAAATCGTAGGATTCATTTTCGGCTTCACATGTTAAAATGTCTAGCTAAGCACATCCGTTCCACCAAACTGCTGCTACAATGACGTAAATTGTAAAACCAAAAGACGGGATTTGCAAACCCAACCATACCAGTTGTAAAACTAAAAGATTCAAGTAATAAAACCAGGTGCCACTTGTGAAATCCTTGTGTTTGTGTTTTCGGGATGCCAGTTTAAAACCCAAAGATAACAACTGTGATAGTGATAAGATAACAACCAACATTCCAACTGAAACTGTGGAACGGTATGCATTTTTAGAATGCCAGTTGTAGAACCAGAGGACGCCAACTAGGGCCAACCATATGTAGTTTTGAAATGCCAGTTGTAGTACCAA
The DNA here is from genome assembly GCA_036850665.1 of Dicranocentrus wangi. Lineage (NCBI taxonomy): Eukaryota > Metazoa > Arthropoda > Collembola > Entomobryomorpha > Entomobryidae > Dicranocentrus > Dicranocentrus wangi. Next base: position 5,377 of record JAANSN010005687.1, read on the forward strand.
AAGATGCCAGCTGCACAACCAATAGATGCGAGTTTTAATACCAGGATGCTAGTTGTTAAACCCAATGTATGTGTAAAACCAATAGATGCGAGTTGTCCAAATCGAGAAATCTAGGGATTTGAAACGGAAAATCAGGCATGTATAATGAACCTAGAAATTAATACGCATTCCCACGTGGAACAAGCAAAATTTTAAACTAAGTTAACTAGAAAGCGTGATTTGAGATATTAGCTCAGCTTGTGCTACATACAACCGGATTATATCCATTCTAGAGCTAACTTAACAGAGTCAAACCAGTAATGCATTAACGAAGATACTCATGCATGTATGTATGTATTATATACATATTTGGTGAATACATACCTATGTATGAAGTCTAGATTGATTTCAAAATATTTGCGTTAAGTTAATTTATTTCGCATTTGTTTACCTAAACAAGGAAAAAAAATAAACCACAATAAATATGTACATTAATAATAATATGTATATGTACATGTGCCTACACTTAGCAGCATACATATACAGAAGGCAATAGTACGTAGATAAAAAATTTCGTTAAAATTGAACTAACATTTACAACTTAGACAAGACGAAAGTGGAACCATCACTTATTTGATTTAAATTAAAGCACAGACTTTAAATTCTGTTTATAATACGTGAGATATCTTTATTATAAGTATAACAACTAACTAACCTATACAGAACTTATATAAGACTTGTATAAACGTACATGAAAGTAAGATCCAACGTTTAATTAATTACTAATCGATGAACTGTGGTCGAAACTTATTTGCTTCTTCGTACTTAAGAAACAGCCCACACTCGATCGCGTAACGTCGCCCACTTCGGGTGGCCTATTAAAATAAAGCAATAAAACTAAACATTGAGTGCGATTTATCATGATTAAACGCTATGTACGATGTAATAATAACTTATGTAGGTATGCATAGACTATGCATAAATATATATGTATATATATACTAATATGGTATGTACATATTTATAAACAACTACTAAGTATGTATATACGTACCACTCCGTCTTCCATCCACACTTCCCGTAAGTTTGGTAGTGATGGAAACGTTACGCGAAATGGAACAGTGGATACGTTGCCGTTACGTCCATACATTGATCCACATATTTCAATTATTAGAACTTCTAGTTCTAAAAATACATACATATAAATAAACATACGTTCATTCGCATAAGTAATTACTCATTTCTATTAATCGATGTATGTATGTATTTGCAAATAAAAATATGTATTGTTAATATGTGTTATTATTTTTCGCGAAAATACATATACACATCTTCATTTGTAACACTTATTTTTACGCACTTTGATAGTACAACATACATTGTATAGGTATACATACTTACCCTTTAATCTTGTGGCGTTGTAAGGACATTGATTAGGTGTCAGCTCATAATCTTGAATTTTAATTTTCTTTCGGTACCAGATTTCAAATGGCCACCTTCTGTCACGCAAGGTATCTGAGTCTTCACTACAATCAGAGTTGCAACTACTCAAATCATTATCAGAGTCCGCATAACTTGAAAAGCCTGGATATCGAAATTTGGGAATCCGTTCAATGTCCCAATAAAACTTCTTCGACTCACTGTTGTTTTCTTTATTAATATAACTGCCATCGTCGTCCATTTCAAATTCGTCAGGCTCTGGCGAAGATAATGAAGATGAGATGTCTTTGCTATGATTGCTTTTACTATTATTATTAGTTGTGTCTTGGCTATCTTGTTCCGTGAAATCGTCAACGTCACTATCCTCTGGGTCATGTGGAAAAGGTATTTCATCATCACTTAGTACATAAATCTCTTGATCTTCATATGTAGTGATGATATAGTCTCCCTCATCGCCAGACTCTTTGAACATGTCGTACAGTCGATACCCACTTAATCCAAAATCAGTTACTTTGCTTTTACAGATATGTAGTTGTTTAATTTTTGGAAAATGTTTACAAACAGCAAAAAAGGATGTGTCGTTTAGATGTAGCTTCAATCTTAACAAGTTTGGCATCCAACCTTGCAAGCGTCTTAAATCTTTGTCTTGGTACGGCACAACTTGATTGCATGCAAAAGTATGCATGAAAGGCAAACTCACTTCATCCGTCTCAGGCGTTTTTGTACTCTCAATAATATTATGTGAATCGATAAATCTCCTTTCTTCAAAAATATATAGCTTTTCTAGTATTGGAGTCTTTAGCAAGAAATTTAAGCTTTTCAAGTGAAACTGTTGCAGCGTTACTGATACTAGTTTGCTCATTGTAACATGCAACTTTAGCGATCTGTTTTTTCCAGAGAACGATCCGCTTAACTTCAAATGCTTTAGTTTATCGGCTACACACACAAGAAGATCTTCAAGCTGAGGAGATTGGTCAACGCGAGAAACTGCAACAGAAATAGTACTTAGTTGAGGCATATAACTCTCCATGTCCCGAATTGATTCATAAAGTTGCACTGGAAACTTTAGTCTTGTGCCAGTTCTGTTTTCCCATGAAAAACCACATAAAAACCACAATCAATTATTTCACGCATTATACTGCTACTATGTAACATATGTACATTTTTCACTGTATGTAAAATCTCATTTAATGTTACTGATTTGAAGTGACACAATTATATAAATGGTACATACATGATATGAATGAACAGAAATAGTAACAAGACTCACCCTCGATCTCCGACATCAATACTAGTGAGTGAATAAAGCTTCTTTGAGCGCCATAATTCATTCACTGCTAAAAATATACTATCAAACTCCTTGTCAGAGTACCCAGCTAAACGAAGTTTCTACGCGCAAACAAGAATCAACAAGAAATTACTACATACTACATTTTATCACACATACATATTGAGTATAAAATATTTTGATTAAAAAATATTTTTTATATTTTTATTAAAATATTGATTTTGAATTGCATACAAAACAAATTACATATACATACATATAAATAAACATGTATGTACAATATGTAAACCATTACCTCACCTTCAAGTTTGGATATTTAGAGAATACATCTATCCATGGAATTGGCCAGCTCGTTTCACGATCTGTGTAGAACTGTAGATCAAAGCTCACTAAGGACGCGATAGTTTCGATAGCGTCATTCTCTTTTTGTTTAATCGTTCCTCGTTTAGCATTGGCATCGTTTTTTGCAATACCAAAGTCAAACTTCAATTTGGAGAGTTTCAAACAGGCTAGGTTTGGTGTATACTTACAGAATATAAAATGCTTATACATGTCCAAGTTTAAAAAAATGGTTGAATCAATGTGTAGTTTTTTTATAAGCGTGCCTCTAGCAACTAGACATGGAAAACGATCAATCCATTTTTTGTTAATACTCGCACTGTTGATTACTACGTTTTGTAACCCACTTACTCCACCCCACCAATATTTTTTGTCGTCAGTATCATTGCTCGATACTAGTTGTCCAATGTTTCTAATGCTACGCGTAGTACCCTTATTAATCAAGATCGGTGGTGCCAATTCGCGCCAGAATTTTAGCGTGGTTGTGTACCAATGATTTGACACTTGACGACATTTACACAGAGTTTTCCAGTCCATTTGTTGAAAAATATTTTCCAGGATGAGGTCATTCTGCGACACTTGTCCTACTAATCGTACACCAATATTCACCTCCATATTGTTTGTTCACGTATGCAGAGCAGCACAATGGTGTTATTGGTGTCCAGTAACCTTATATGTATGTATGTACCAGAAATTAGTGAAAACTAGTTTTCTACGATAAAATGCAGAACATTTAATCGCTCTTTGCATCAATATAACAAACCAATAAGTCTGTATTCAAAAATGAATACATATGTGCATTGTGGTTTGCCACTTTGGTGGGTAATTTTTGGAGGTAGCAAGCCACAAAATAATTTAACAAAAGTAATTGAATTCGAAAACAAATTTTTCGTTAATACTAGTGACTAATTACATACTCTGCTACGAAAATAGCTAATTGCATACTCTTCTACGAACGTGCGTAGTGAGATACATATGTCTAAACCATGCAACTGCCCTCTGGAACAATAATCTGTTGAAATCAGATCGCGCACACCCAACAAAAAAAACAACTGGCCAAAACCCGGAAGTACTGGTTAGTGTGTGTGGGTATTCGGCACAAAGTCCATCATTCCAAAATGTATGTAGTATTTCTTTACGGTGATTGGTTACTGCTGGCTAGTAGCACCGTGAATACACCTTACTCGGACGATAGAACTATTCCTCTTACACTCCCAGCCAGTAACCGTGAGCTATGGAGAAGTACATTTGCAGCAAACTTTCTTTTCGTTCAAGTTAATTTCATAACTCCTACTATCTAAACTGACTTGAGCCATATTATCCTAACTACATACTCGCCAATACATATTTCATATTTCCTCCTATATTTCCTCTTAACGTAGTTTATCAAAGTAAATATCCAAAATGGCGAGCCATCATGCATATACTTGCCACACCAAATCAACAGTCAGACGAAAAATTTATATGGAATTTTTTACTAGACACGCAGTTTAATATTTAATGCAATTTTCTATTGTATAATTCTGTGTTGAAATAGGACGATCCACCATCATTTGAGTATGATGAAGTTGGAAACCGCGTATGTACTTATATAAAACTGATGATATTATTAGTGCCTTGGATGACGACTTAACAAACATGGACCTGAACATTATTTTATAACTTAGTAATGTAAGTGTGGCTGTGGCTAACAGGCTAACATGCAAGGATTGATTTACTTAATGCTTTATTGGAATTTTACTACAACAATAATATTAATAACAAGTATGCACATACATACAATAACTTTACTATCCATTCATCATATACATACATACTAAATTACTAGGTTGGGCATACGAGGACTTTTGAAACTTTCTTGTAAAGTACATGGTAGCAACAAAATTCTCAGGGAAGACGCCAGAACAAAGTCGTGAATTTTTCCACATTCGAAATGATTTAACTCCCAAGCAAGAGGATTTTATCAAACAGGAGAACCACATGCTTCAATACACGTAAAGCCCAATGCCTACGGAAAATGTGTAAATTGGTTTAATATGAAGAGTTTACTGATTTTATTTGGAACTGATTTTACTTGTTTAATCCCTGAGCCAATCGGTTTATAGTGGCAAGCCAAGGGCGGAAAAATATTACCGCTATAAGTACAGATCTTTATAAGCTATATTGGCAGCGACTTTATAGACTTTGGTGGCAGCGACCGTGTACAATGTTTGCATGTACATATGCAAGCAATGTAAGTATGCATTTGCATATGTAAGCAATGTATGTATGCATGTGCATATGTAAGCAATGTATATACGTATGTATCCTATATATAAGTATGTAAATCGACGATGATATGGCTTAAATTCTTTTGGATACTAGTTAAATGAGAAGTTAGGTTGAAAGGAAATCTTGGCGAATGCTAAGGTTGGTATGGCTCAAGTCATGTTGGATAGTAGTTTAAAAAAATTAAGCTGAGCGCGAATTGGTAGCTGCTGATGTACATCTCTATAACCCATGGCTACTGGCTGGGAGAATAACGATAGGAGTGCCATTATCCGAATAGTATAGGGATGTATCCACGGTGCAAATAAGCAACAGTAATCACTTACCGTAGAGAAACATACATACTTATCTGAGTGATGGAGTTTGTGGCGGGTACACACACACTAACCAGGACTTTTCATTTTTGGCCAGAACTTAGTACTGGCATGACAGTCTAGTGTGTAATAAAATGCAATGCAACTTCTTACAATTGCTATTACCGAGAACTTACATTTACACACTTTAATTTACACAACATTTAGTTCACATTAAAGAAATCATGAATTTTGGTTTGTTTCATGGTAGAAAAAGAGCGATGTAAGCTACATGGCTCAAGTTACGTTTATAGTGAAGTTGCGAAATGAACTTGAGCCAGTCGTCCAATGTAAAGAACGGTGCTAGCAACATGGCACAAGTTTCGTCTTCTACTGAGCTTGTGAAATGCACTTGAGCCAGTCGTGAAATGTGACTGACGATGTAAGCTACATGGCTCAAGTTTCATCTTCTAGTGAGGTTGCAACATGAACTTGAGCCAGCCGTGGAATGTGACGGAGACGGACGATATTAGTTACATACATAGCACAAGTCACTTGCGTATATCTACAAAGATACCGTTAATTGGCCGCGGTGCATGGCAAATCCTACCATTATAATAACATTATAAGGGTTGTCACTATAGCAATGGTCGTCAAAATACATATACATACATACATAATATGGCATGTGCAGAGCAGATTTGCATATATACGTGGTGTGTTGGTAAAAAAGTCGTGAACAAATGATTGTGTAGGTTGAAGTAAGGTAAATATGCGTATGTGTAATACATAAAACGATAACGACTACAAATATGTATGTAATTACCAAACAACTAATTATAATACACTAGAAAATTGGGCCAGCACGTAGTGCTGACGGAGTAATCTAGTTATTGAATACAGAGACGTCTGCTAACTAATTTGCCTGCTTTGTTTGAATCTAGAAGGGTTA
>JAANSN010005688.1:0-11931 GCA_036850665.1 Dicranocentrus wangi
CGTTTCTCAGTCTCGGGTCCTAATACAGCTGCTTTAAAGTAATCATAGAAATCTTCCCGCGTCATGCATGTCCTCACACACCACCATGCCTGCACCAGCACAACTCCTGTCACTCTTCTCTCAGCTCTCGTTCGGTCAACATCATAGCTGCGTATCGAAATCAACTAACGTTTCTTTGGATTTACTCATCAGTGTTTTAATGTGAATTAATTATCTTGAATCAATTACAGTTTAATAATTGTTATTGGTCAGCGTTCATTCAGTGTCTTCCAGAATGGCGACAACTTCCAGTCAACTCAGTGCAGGCATTAACGTACCTGATCTTGTCGGTCAGTTGAAGAACTCTCTCTTGCCGGAAATTCAACAATTAGTTCAGTCGCAGGTTAAGGAATTGACTACTAATTGCTCCTTCGGAGAAAAAATCCAAGGAGAGGCCCATCAGTTACCAACACGCCCTTCAGGTAAGCCTGATGAAGGTTAGTGTATGGGGCACATATATAGCAAAAATATATGTAGCCGGCCTAAGATATTATCTTGTATTTAGAACCCGACACTGCGGTTGACAGCGATGGCTCCGACCTGGACATTGATCCCCTCGAATCTCTTAAAGATGCAGTATGGAACCCTCCAACTCCAACTAAGGATAGCTTGACTAAATACTTGCGACGTAAGTTAACAAAAGATGAACGGGAAAAATTACTTACACGCTTCCCAATTCCACGTATGCCCGTCGCAAAGCCTCCAACCTTAGATCCGGCAATACAACAAATCCTGAATCAACGAAAGTACAATTTACGCAATATCGGAGGAGCCCTGGCATTGGAAGCCGTACAAATACGCTTTCTTGACGCGATCGGCCCACTTTCGGCCATTCATGTTGCTGCAATTGATGCTAAGCAAAATGGAACCTCCATGAACCCAGATGCTGTCTTGGAAGCTCTGAATCACACCTTGCTCCTACTTGGAAATGCCAACTCTCAGGCTATATATCAGCGCCAACGAGCGATATTGTCAAAGATAAACCCAAACTTAATTTCCTACTTACCAAAAGAGGGAATACCGAGTGGCGAAAGTGAACTCTTTGGAAATCAAATACGGAAAGCGATAAAAGACACTGCGGATATCAAGAAAGACTTAGGACTGACTTCTGATCGCCCATCTTACAGTTACCGACAGAAACAAACAAAAGGATTTTCAAGGGACCACTACGGATATCGTGCTCGACCACGACCGTATGACGGAGGTCGACGTAATTATAGCCCTCGTGGAAAGCCTGGAACCCAGTCAAAGAATTACAATCAATCCAAAGGTGAGTCATTACCGGTCGGTGGACGTATACAATCATACGTAAAGTATTGGAAGACAATAGCCACAGATGAATGGATATTAAAATGTGTAAACGGGTACGAGTTGCCCTTTACGGAAATGCCACCAGGGCACTTGAATCCACCACCTCATATAGTTGGTGAGAAGGAGGACATAATTGATAACGAAATATTAGCTTTACTGCATAAAGGTGCGATTGAGAAAGCTTACGTTCCGTATTTTCTAAATCAACTTTTTATAGTCCCAAAAAAGGATGGTATATCGTGGAGACCAATTTTGAATTTAAAACCTGTTAATAAGTTTATTAAAACGGAACATTTTAAAATGGAGTCCATTACCATGTTGCGTGACATGCTTTTAAAGGGAATGTGGATGTGTAAATTGGACTTGAAGGATGCGTACTTTACCATTCCAGTGTGTAGATCTCATAGAAAATACTTACAATTTAAATGGAAAGAAAAATTATTTCAATTCAGATGCATACCATTTGGCTTATCTAGTGCGCCTTTTGCATTTACAAAATTGACAAAACCACTAGTTGCTGTCTTACGTGCAGAGGGGATTATACTTTTGATTTATCTAGATGACATTTTGATTATGGGTAACAGTTACGACTCTACTTTACGTGACACACAACAAGTTGTAAGAGTATTCACCTCCGCAGGCTTCATAATAAATGAGAAACGTTCTATATTGGAACCTGTCCAATGCATAGAGTTCCTTGGGACGGTTGTTGATACCCTGGCCTACACGTTCTCACTACCACAAAATAAACGCGAAAAGATACAGTCGTCTGCACAAAATTTGTTACAGATACCCAGTGTGACACCTCGTCAGTTGGCGAGTTTTATCGGACTAATCACTTCCACCAAAGTAGCATCAAGAAGCTCCACTTGGAAGATTCGACATTGTCAACTAGACCTAATTCAAGCCCTTCGTCAAACCAAGGCTTGGGACAAACAGACTCAATTATCGGATGCAACAAAGAAAGAACTCTGTTGGTGGACGGTCAACGCATCTCATTTGCCCCCTTCGCCCATTTTAATCGAAGAACCAAAATTACAGATAGAGACAGATGCTTCCCTAACAGGTTGGGGTGGCTTTTGCAACGGGGTTGGCACTGGAGGAAAATGGTCTACGGCGGACCTTCGCAAATACCCGCACATAAACTTATTGGAGCTCTTTGCGGCATTCCTCGCTCTGAAGTGTTTTTGGACACCAGGCATTCCGTCGGTGAAACTGAAACTCGACAACAGAACTGCCGTAGCATACTTAAACAAAATCGGGGGAACACACTCGCGGAACCTGAACTCCCTAGCACTTTCGATTTGGGAGTGGTGCCTACAGAAGGAAATTTGGTTAACCGCGGAGTATTTGCCAGGATCACAGAACACAGAGGCGGATTGGGAGAGCCGACATCACGTCGACTCAAGCAGTTGGAAACTGGACCCGTCGATATTTCATCACCTAATGAAAATCCAACAGTGTTCAGTAGATCTGTTTGCGGATCGCAACAACCATCAGCTACCAGCATACTGGAGCTGGAAGATGGATCCTGGAGCTGTCGGAACAGATGCCTTCACAACAACCTGGATAAACATGAAAGGTTACGTATTCCCACCGTTCTGCCTGATAGGGCGTTGTATCAGGAAATGTGTGGAGGAGAAATCTCAAATTCTGCTAGTAACGCCTGTCTGGCGGAACCAACCTTGGTACTCGACTCTGTTACACAGCCTAGCCGACTTCCCTTATCTAATTCCAGCGACCAAGTCCACATTACGGAACAGTACCGGAGAGCCTCATCCTCTAATTTTATCGAAAGCCCTCGCCCTTGCGGCATGGAAAATATCCGGAAAAGTCAACGAAGTGTTAAGCTTCCAGAAAAAACTCAAGAAATCCTCAATAATGCGATTAGAACCAAATCACGGAAGTCTTATACTTGTGCCTGGAATGCCTTCAAGCGCTGGTGTAGTGAACGGAATGTCGATCCCATTCAAACAACTGTAGAAGATGTATTAACATTCCTGACTGGCCTCTTTGATCGTGGTTTGGCGTATAACACAATTAACTTGTATCGCTCTGCACTGTCATACCATTTGCCACATACAGATGGTACTTCATTTGGGTCCCACCCTGCGGTAGTAAGATTTTGTAAAGGTATTTTCAACATGAAACCTCCACAACCTCGATATACATTTACATGGGACCCAGTCCATTTAATTAATTATCTCAAGAATTTAGGTGGTAATGATAAGCTTTCATTCTCACAGCTCAGTAAGAAATTAGTATGTTTATTAGCTCTTACAAAAGCATGTCGGAGTTCTGATATTTGCGCATTAGACTTATCTGGCATGGTGGAAGCTCAAAATGGAATTATTTTCAAACAAGTACATTTGACTAAAACCTCTCGACCTGGTTTTAAACCTGAATCATTTTTTCCAAAATATGAAGATGATTATGACATATGTGTAGTTAGAACTATCCAAGAATATGTTAGACGATCGGTAACCCTGCGCAAGTCTAATAAACTTGTAATTAGTACTGTCAAACCCCATCACCCGGTTTCAACTAGTACGGTATCCCGTTGGGTGCTGGGAAGTATGTCATTAGCAGGCATTAATACAGAAACATTTAAAGCTCATTCTATACGAGGTGCTGTCACCTCGAAAGCAAAAATGCAAGGAGTTTCATTGCAAGACATTCAAAAATCTGCAGACTGGTCAACACCTCATACTTTCTTGAAACATTATAATAGATTTTGTCCTGGTTCTACATTTGGCAATGTGGTACTGTCTTCCAGTTCTGTGTAACTTTAAACATCGGCTCATTTAATACAGAGATTCTGATATCCAATTGATGATTTAACAAGGGCCCGCAGTTAAATCCTAATTGGATGAAGAATCGAAGGTATTAAATGAGCCCTCCCATTTCCCACCCAATATACCTTCGATTCTTACATTTATTTGTTTATAAACGGTAACTATTTGTTTTCTATACAGATGTGACTCGTTGAATGGATTAATGGAGACGCGTGTTAATGAGTTTTCTCTGGCTTCTGTCAAATATTGAAAATTTGTATTATATTGTTTTACACATGTAACTGTAATATGTAAACTTTTGTATTAATTAAATGCGTGGAATTTACGTGTTAATGACGAAATTTGTGGCTACGCCTTGTTTATCTCCTTCGCTTCGAGAAGAGTGACAGGAGTTGTGCTGGTGCAGGCATGGTGGTGTGTGAGGACATGCATGACGCGGGAAGATTTCTATGATTACTTTAAAGCAGCTGTATTAGGACCCGAGACTGAGAAACGAGCTCATTTAATACCTTCGATTCTTCATCCAATTAGGATTTAACTGCGGGCCCTTCGGGCCCTTGTTAAATCATCAAATAGCCTGCATTCACTTTCAATAAATGCAATCGGTAGTTGTTGTCTCTTTCTGAACTTACGATTAATGCAGGTTTTCTATATGAGATTTCGATAAGAGAAAGCTCTGTCATCTGTGGATTACACGGCTAAGCAAGCTATCAAGTATGCGGGAACAAATTTTTCGGAAATCTCCTGTCACCCTCAAAATACTTTAACACGAAGAAGGACCAATTAAGTGTCTCCTGGCTATACGATGTAAAATTCATTTACACTTTAGAAATGAATCCTAAATACAACAATTAGGACTAGTATTTACAAGATACAAGGTATATTACAGCCAGTTACAGCCCATAAAGTCTTTACAGTGCAATAAAATTACGGTACTGTAGACTGCATTGTGTTTGCACGACAGACGGACGGTTTAGCTTTAGTTTCCAGGTTTAGATCATGTCTTCTGGTGAATATATTATTAAAACTACCTTGCCTGCAAGCATTAACCCCCAACAAGCACAAGGCAAGGGACAGGATGAGGATGAGGATCGTCACCTCAGGTATCGGTTTATACACGTATTTTGAATGCATAGAAATAACATTCGCTGCAATTCTAAAACGTGTTTACTTTCTTGCATTTTATCATAATCTATTTTATCCACGAGTAGCATTTGGCCTATAAACTGCTGGTTTCCATTTTTTGAAACTCGCCCTTGAAATTATGTGGAGATAATTACTTATCCCAACGTAATTTCTTTTGAAACATTAAATATTATGCTTCCTATATTTGAACAGAAATATGGAAAGTAAAGCTTAAAACATGTATACATAAATTATAAACTCAACCAACAGAAGAAAGCATACATTTTGACCAAAACGTTCTCGGCTTTAATTTGTTTTGAAACATTAAATATTATGCTTCCTATATTTGAACAGAAATATGGAAAGTAAAGCTTAAAACATGTATACATAAATTATAAACTCAACCAACAGAAGAAAGCAAACATTTTGCTTTTGACCAAAAAGTTCTCGGCTTTTTTTACTACGCACAACACAATTCCATGAAGGATTTGAATTTACTACAGCACATCTGTCACTAGATCATTAAAAAGTGTTTGAAAGCTTAATTTCAATACATTTTTACTTGCACAAAGTTTTACTCGCATCAGAATATTAAAGCTATGAATTGTGCTGGTTGGTGTTCACTCAACCATACAGCACAACTTATCTACAGTTCATTCCTCTGCATCTGCTGCTCTGCTGTTATGTTTATCCTCTTTACTAAGCTAGCTATACTCCGTCAACTATTGAACATAGCATAATATATGTATATGAAATATAGTATGCACTTGACTGTCATATTTTAAGGAAATGTTCCTTTTGTGCACATTGCATTTCTTGTTCTTTCACTTTTTCATACTGATCATTTATCCCGTTTCATAAAAATATTTATTCTTCAATCAAAGTCATAAATCATCGTTCGCATAATAGCTCATGTAATAATTCCCCACATTTTCCCATCATTAATGTAAATGAAAGCAAGAATAAAGGGTTCTTCGAAGTCGACAAAATGCACTTCATGTTTTAGTTGAAAAAAAAACTTGGTCATTAGATATCTCCTTTTCTGGGTGCACTCACAATTTACCTAATGGTTACCTGCTGGTTAAGCTGGCTGGCGGCTTACCGTGCGGTGCAGCATTACTTAGAGAAAACTTTCTGGGGGATTTTGTTCGCTTTGTCATTCACTCGTCAATAGTGTGAGAAATTTTACTATGAATATAAAAAAAACTTCAAAAAACCGCATACGCTAAGCTGTTATTATATGATATATAAAATGCTGCTGCCAGAACAATATGTAATTCGTTAATTTTGTCGAATACCAAAATTACACGGGATTCAAAAAAAAAAACTTGCATGCAAATCACCGTAAAAAACTCATTGAGTAGGCTGTATCCTACTACGTCTCCGTATCTACAATCTACACATTCACCATAACAATACAGAAGGGGATGTAAGATTTCGCAGCTGTCAATCAACCCAACGGCACGTGCGACGGCTTTTGTTTGGTGGACAAAAAATTGTAAACAATTAGAGATTTTAGTTGAAATCTTGGTTAACGTGGAGAGTGGTCTCGGTCTCATGTAGTGGACAGTGGACAGCAGCACACAGATTAAAAATAGGCACGAGCTGGTTGTGATCAGGTACGTGCCTAAATGTGGCCGATCATTTGCAAAATTGCAACTCCTTAAATCCTTACCAATTACACATTTGATTTCACATTGTTATAAGTCTACAACCATTAACCAGTAGCAGAAACAATAAACTCCGCGTTTATGTGCGGTAGATAAATATAATCGTAAGTCTCGAGTGGTAAATCCGAACAAAACTTCCAAATGAGATATGAATGAAATGCGGAAATGCAGTTCTGGTGAAACCCTCCGGTGACAGGTGTTTGTACAAATTAAGGAGATGATCAGGTGTGAAATTGCATCGTACCGGGTACGGTTGCACAATTCCACAAAAAAATGGAAAGTTTACTTATTTTTAATTTAAACAAGCCTGCATGATTGATATATAATGCATCGTAGTCGTAGTGTGACACTTTCTATGAAGTAATTGCTCCACGTAATATAAGATCGCACACTAAAGCTAAAAACATATATTGAACTGGGATAAATTGTAAGATTTTCCCACAAATGCACAAAATGCACTTGTTCCAAAATCGATATTCCTTGGCGTGCTCTTTCATTCAGATGCTATACATTCAAAATTACAAATTGTTGATCGAAAGTTATGTGACATTGGCATTTAGAGTAAGTCATTAGTATTCTAGCCTTTTCCCACTCCTGCCATCTGATTGACTACTGATGTGTGAGCAGAGCAGCAGCGGTTTGAATGATTTGCCTCCTGATTGATATAATGGTCTCACGTATTTGTCAATCAGTTAAATATACAGCAGATATTTTTGAAGATGTGATAATAATCGTAGAAAGGAAAACATGCAAGTATGTTGGAGGAACGCACTCGAGTGTGTAAAATAGTACTCACGCAACGCACATCTCAACCCTCAACTTCAAAAGGAACTCTTGAATCGAAATCTTGATGAAATTGTCCCATGAAATTGTAGTAGGCAACTTAACAAGTGCATTTCCGCTTCAAAAGTTGGGATAAGTGTTTATTAGTACCTAATTTGAGTTGAGCTGAGAGCCGAAAATGTACCTAATTTATATTATTTAGTTATGATTTGCCAAGAAAAGCTTTATTTATCAAGACTAGCAGATATGCGTATATCTGCCGCAAATTGAGATGTTTCGGGACTCCAAGAGATTTCAGCTTACAATTAGTATTTGGTTTGTATTGAGGGAATCGGAATGTACAACTTCCTTCATTTTATCCTTAAAAGAAGATCATAAAAAACTAAACCAAACCTAGCCACAATTCTTACCCCTCATTATTTTTATGAGGAAGATGACATTTAAATTCGTTTTCGTTGCTGAATTCGATTGAAACAGTTTCACTCATTTCTGCATCCTTAAACCTTAAAAAGCCTCAAAATTGCAAAACCCAATCTTTAGTCATTTGTTTTTGTTTCCCTGAAATAACCACAGAACTAACCCCTGCCAAGAGTGGAAAAGAAACCCGACATATAAATTATAAACCAGGTTACCAGTACAAAACACCATTTTAATATGCCCTAAAAGTTTCTTGGTTCCTGAATGTTAACATTTTCAACGTTGTCGATTTGTTATTCTTCATGCGCTTATGTCCACTTCTGAAATAAAAGCATTATTTTTCAATTTGCACTCTTCTCTAACTTTCAATTCATAAATTTGCTTTGCTCAACATTTGAATTCCGTTTGTTTTGTTCAAGCGAAAGCAAGTCAGTCTCTCCCACACTTTGTGATTATCAGGATCATAATATTCGATTTACTTTCATTTTTCAGCATCATCTCCCATTAACTAACAGAACGGTAATTATATATTATACACACTTTACATATATGATATTACACATTTAATCAGCGTGGTATTCATGGGCGCATCGCATACGTAATCTCATGGGATAACATGGGTATCAAATTGTTCATCATTATGGTCATTCACATGAGGCTAATGACTACAGGCAGACTTATATATTGCGGTGGCAGTTATTATCAACTTTAATAACCCACGTATACTATGATATTTTGTATCAGTGTCCAACAGGAAAAAAAAACTCTAAAAAGTAATCGCTTTTTATCAAGATGTGAAAATTGCAATACAGAGCCAGAGAGCTGTGTCTTATATACTAAATTTAAAAATCATTAAAACAGACAGACAGGTGCACATTCTTGTCCAAACTTGTCATGTAAACTCATACGTTTTGTATTTTTACACGCATGGCCATTGCCACACCTGTCATGCCTTGTTGTATGCGTGCCTACTATACATTAAATAAAATATTCACAAAAGGAACATGGTAGATGGTTTCTCTTAAAAACTGATTTCCTTCCTTTCATCATTCATCCTACCGCACTGATTTTTATGCATGTTTCACGTTCAAAGGATGAATAAAAAGGAGTGAAAACGGAGGGACGCAAGAACAAACCCTTACTTTATAATAAGGGATTGCATTGGGATACTTATACATGATGACATATTACAAATACTCAAGTCCACGCTTCCTTCATCAGAAGCATCATTACAGAGTTTAACATTTATACACTTATCATTCATCATTCTTCTGCCTTGTATCCCATCCCCAAAAGTGATCGAGCAAACCATGCATGTGAATCAACACACATATATAAAGTTAACGAGAGAGAAGATCTGCTTCTCATTTCTCGTTTGGGACTGCATGCGTAAACACAGGCGCTACTTTCATGAAAAAAAGTTGTCAAAATTCGTATGAAAAGATGAAAGTACATATACCATAGTTGCTAATTGAGTTGTTAGTGAAGCCACAACAGAAACAGAAGTGCATGTTTGGACAATCGAGTAAAATGCTCAGTGAAAGTGGCCAAGAAAACTGAAACTTTTTTTTTTGTGGAAAACGGATAGGTTCGATAGTTATATGTGAAATGACGCCATTCCTGCCTACATTGTGCCATCATCACCATCATATATCAAATTGTAGCTTCTAACCGGACATCCGCCAAGGAATGGAATTTCGGGTGGTGCAATTGGTAAGAGGGATCAGAATACATTCAAAATACGGACCATCTCTAAGAGTTATTGTATTTAGACAGTACATATTTGACATTTCAGCTCCAGCCCAGGGCATTACTATGTTTCTCCCTAGTCTTAATTCTGTTCTACCTGCCGGATACATGTCTCGCAGGAAAGAAGCGGATACCCCCTGTAAAACACTTGTTTGGGGTGGGAATAGGTTACCAAAGAGTAGTTCAATATAAGCCAGTCCTTTTAATTCAAAAGCATCGGCGAGTTAAGCAGCATCATGGGTGGGGATGGGGTGGAGGTGGAGGAGGAGGGTGGAAAGGAGGATACACACCAGTAGTTATACAACATCATGTTCATAGGGGAAAGGGCCATGGGCATGGACATGGATGGGGATCAGGTGGATATGGACATCATGGAAAGGGAAGGAGAAAGCCACATCACGGAAGGCAAAGGGGTTGGGGTTGGCGCGGCTGGAGACGAAGAAGACCGCACAAAGGGCATGGTCACAGTCATGGTCATGATGATCATAGTGGCGGTGGCGGCGGTGGTGGTTATCATGCAACCAGTCATTATGACGATGGATCATCATCCCATGCCGAACATTATCCATCATCTCATACAGGAAGTCAACATGATGGCTATGAACATGAACATAGTTGGACAGGTAGTGGCAGCGGCAGCAGTGGGGACGATCGCGATCGTGGGACTGGCTATGCGACGGGATATGGATATCACGGAGATCATGACGATCACGGCGGTTATGAAAGTGAAATTAGGGAGTATTGGAACAAACACGGGAACAGACC
This sequence comes from Dicranocentrus wangi, assembly GCA_036850665.1. Classification (NCBI taxonomy): domain Eukaryota; kingdom Metazoa; phylum Arthropoda; class Collembola; order Entomobryomorpha; family Entomobryidae; genus Dicranocentrus; species Dicranocentrus wangi. The sequence goes on from JAANSN010005688.1 coordinate 10,655, forward strand.
AATCACCTCCACACCACATTCCCTTTTCTCCTTTACAGATCCCCCGAAAACGGACAGCGGGGTGTCTAAAATCCACAAGGAGTTTTTAAAGAATCACTTAAAACACTATAAGGAGTTGACTACCCCAGAACCAACTCCATTTTCACCCATGCTAAAGCCCCCACATCCCAATTATGTCACACTGGATCTTCAAGGTTCTGAAGCGGAAGCGGAGAACGTATACTACGACGACAATGACGGCTCGACAAAGCATTTCCACGAGGAGGACGAGGATTCCAACGAAATTAGTCCCAATCACAAAAGTCCAACTGAAAGGACGCCAGCAGCATCAACAAACGTTGAGCAAAGCGTTAAACCCAAGCACGCCACAAAACTAAAAATCAAACCAAGCCCACCTGCGCCACTGGATACTGGAGCAGGGAGTAAATTTAATGACCCCTCATTCTTTCCAACATTTGAGCAATTTAAAACAATGAAGATTGCATGAGAACGAGAATCAATTCTACACACCTATATGTTAGAAAAATTCTTGGTTTATATGAAAAGCCAAGTCGGCGTTACATATTACAAACAAATAATAATAATAATAAAAACTTCGAGTTTCATAAATTGATAGTCGCATATTGTTGCATTAATTTCATCAACTTACGAACGAGCATCAATGGCTTCATTTGTATGTCCACATCCCCTCCCCTCGTACACACACTTCATTATGCATATATCATAGAAAAACTTTTACACGGATTTTATAGAAAAATATTGTGCAGATTATATTCAACCACTTTTATGTGGGGCTTGTGAATACTCTACAAACTATTTAGTTTTCCAGAATAACAGTTAGGGTTTATGTTTATGGTCATACTAATTATTATACTCTATACATGTCGCATCCACCAACTCGTCCATTAAATTACATGGACAATCAATAATGTCACCAACTCATCTTATGTGTATGCATTTAGCATATTATACACGTAAGATTCATTGAGCAGAGGAGTCTCTGGCCGACTCATTCATGACATGACATGACAATTGACAAAAAAGTTTTTAAAAAAACATTTAGTTATTTACATTATTGACAACAGACTTAAATTGGATTGAAGCCAAATGCAGAATGCAGAGATGTGGTTGAGATTCCAGCCAGATCCATAATCCATACGTAAATAGCATGCAATAGCAAAGCAGCAATATACAGCAGCACCAGCAAGCACAGCATATATAGCAGCTGTGTGTGTTTATTTTCATGCGTGCTGTCTTTCTCCTTCGTTACCGGCCCG
>JAANSN010005689.1:0-11930 GCA_036850665.1 Dicranocentrus wangi
TTCCCTCCACTTTGTACACTCTGTCTGATACCGGCAAAATCTGGCTTTTTACGAGCATGACAAAATAATATGAATTATCTGATTTTGGGAGTAGCCTTACTAGCCTTGCTTGAATAACAATTAAATTATGCAATTCAATCCTCCACCTCATTTCAAAGTAAAACTAGGCTTCCAAAACTGATATATAAATGGAGTGAGTGGAAACGGGAGTTGTCACTTGTCACTATTTTGCGTTCGCTCTGTAAACCAAACCAACTGCATTTTAGTATCTTTGTCTTCCAGACTCCATCTAAAAAGCCAATATGGTCAAGTTGGTAAGTCAACAGGAAATGCAACATGATCCACACTGCGCCCTATTCTATTTTTTCATATAAAGCTATTATTGCTAAATATTTAAACAATTTTTTAGTGTAATGAGTTTTTCTTGATAATTTCAGCTCGTCCTCCTTTTTCTTGTCGGAATGGTCTTTGCCATGATGATGGCTTCAGCGTCGCCAGCCCCAGCCCCACAATACGACTGGGGATATAACATCAATACGGGGAGTTACGGTCAGGGCTATTCTTTCAGCAGTGGGCTGGTGAGTAGTTACCCATATGGCAAAAAATAATAGGTAACTGCCTCGTGTGGACCACCTGCCAACATCCAACCATCCAACAACACCTCTTCTTCATAATATTTCAGAATTTATTAATGTTTTAGCCCATTTTTGGCAGTTTATCATTATTCATTTATGGTGAGCATGCATGAATATCCGACATTTGAATTCAGAATATTTTGAAACATGTATGATGAAATCATGACGAGCATTCTTCGTTATTATGTATATAAAATTTATGCGGATTCGAATAATAATAATAATGTGTGCGGCTAGTTTTATCATATCATCATCATCATCATCAAATCATCATTGTAATTTCCTTCACATGTTCGGTTCGCATTGTACTCCCAATCCCAAACACCAAAACACATTTTCTGCAGCAGCATGAGCATCCACTCCTCCTCCATAATATAATTCCCAAAGTTGTATATATTATTTTTTATTTTTGTCAAGTAAACCCGTAAATGAGGAGGCAGTAGTGACGACCAAAAACCAAAAAGCGAAAGAATGGGAAACTTTTGTTTTTAGCTTGCAACTTAAATTCCAATTTCATATAATCACCCACAGGTATTCCCAAACCTCCATGCAATTGTTCCCAAATTATTATTATGATTGGTATTAGTACAAGAATCAAAAGGTAGAAGAGAATGCACCATAGTTGTTATAGTTGGTTTATTATTAGTTAATCTCTGCTTTATTTACAGGAACAAATCAACAAGGAATTAATCCAGTAAAATAGTAAACTGTCAAAAAAATTATTAAACCGTTTTAAAAACATATTTTGCAGTCAATAAACTACCCCACGAGACAAAGTCGTCGCTAGTCACAATGAAACTTTTGTTTTTAATAGCAGCGCTGGATGATGGTTGATCTGCTTTTCGCTAAAACGTGTCTTCGCATTTTCGGGGAATTCTCTGAAATAATATGCTGCTGAATGAATGCATTTTTTTACTTCTTCTTCCAAACTGATTTATTATTTACCTTAGCTAACGATAAATTTAAAAAAACATCCTAGTCCCTCTCGCGTCAAAATTCATTATGCATATACAAAATTACTGTTCAAGATTAATTTGTAGCTTTTTCGTTTGTTCGCTCGTTCATTTGTAGCTGAGTCGTTGTTGTTGTTGTTGTTTTCCGCTGGAATTCCCTACTACTCTGGGAAGCCATTAAAATCTCGTCGTGTTGTGTTGCACCAAGTAGCTTGATGTGGATCAAGCAAATTTTTCTCAACTTGGGAAGGACCTCCCACAGCCTCCACCGGGCCACTTCCTCTTGAACTTGCGCACCCATCCCCTTGAAGACACGGGGATCGTATTCAAAGGACAGAACCTCCAAGTTGGTCAGGCGCGTCAAATAGCCTAGCGATAAATGATGTTTACTGGGCTCCCACATTGTAATTCTCAACCGCTTCAGTTGAGGAAGATCCAATTTCAACTCCAAGGGATCGTTGGGCCCTAATCGGCGGCACTGTAGGTGCAACGTGGTCAGAGTGGCTTTGAAGTGCTCAATGCATTTATACAGCGAGGCTGATTTCTCATGACAGGAGTTCCACATGATGACGAGCTCGGACAAGGGCCACGGGGGGCTGAGCAGCGGCAGCTCGGCGCACTCTCCCTCCAACAACTGACTGACGCGTGCTGATTTTAAATGAGGAAAGTTTTGCAGCGCAGATGGAAATCCGATCGTTTTAGCGCGCTGCAAGGAGTTCGGGGAGGAGTTGCAACAGAGTCGCAACACGGCGTTCTGCAGGTCCAATATATTCCGCCGATCGGCATCAATAGACGCAGTGAACGTGATGGATTTCAGGTTGAGAAGCGGCGGGATGAGCCGCCCCTGCTCAATGTTTGGGCGCAGCTCACCATCATCATCAACTCGGCTATAAAGGATGTGACAGTAGACACGGAGGGACTCCAGGTTTGGCATCCGCCTGACGCAATCCAGTATCCGACTTGCGTTATGCATGAAATTTGGGTTATAAACCTCGATATCTACAGTTTTTAACTGGGCTCCAAACTTGTCGAGAAGGCGAGTCGCCAAGAGGCTGTACTTCGAAATTTGGGGAAGCCAACTATGGTCATAAAAAAGGATTGCGTATCTCCCTACAAACGGATTTCCAGAGTGAGTCTCAAACCACTCCAGGAAGGAGCGGATGCGGGCTGAGCTGGAAAGGTCGTAGGCATGTTCCAGCAGCGCTTGTCGTATAACGTCGTTATTATTCGAGTCTGCGACAGTCGACGAGACGACAGTCTTGTCCACAGCCGCCTTCCATGGCCAACACACCAAACGCAGTCTTAGAATTTCACTCACAATCAGAGCACTTCCCAGATATGCAAAGACATGAGGAATGACCTGTGCAAAGGAATATTAAGAAAGGGTCTCTGGTTTTGAGCAAACTTCAAAGAGAAAAATTGCTACGGATTATTATTAGGTTTTAAAAAGATCATCACTCTCATCATCAGACCTGAGGGAACAGCGCAGTTTGACGTCTTTCTCCCATGAGCTCCTGGAAGGCTGACGATGTTCGATACAGATTAAGCCAGTCTTGGGGATCCTCCTCCTCCAGTTTGTCAAAAATCAGTTCCCAGATCTATTCAAAGTATTAAAAAATGTGCTAAAACTTCAATCCAATTAAAGCAAAAATTACAATCAACTTCATTATACTTATAACCAGTTTCGTGATGAATCTGAATTGAACAGGGATTTACTTACCTCTGGGGGAAGTAGCTCCCTTGGATCCATATCGCTTCTCGATTTGAAAGCTACGACAAATGGTGGAAGCTTGACTCGTTTGCACCTCGGAACTAGTGAAAACAAACGTCGTGGAAACTGGAAATAGGCAGTGAGAGGGGAAGTGAGAGAAGGGATAATATGCAAGTCTGTGGTGGTCGCCGAACTGATCAGTTTGTCGACAAATTTTTAAACGCTAGGACGAAGGATCAGCACATAGATGACTCTCGCTAAAACGCAAAAAAAAGAGAAAAAAATGAAACAGTATCCCACCTTCCCAATACCGAACCCTTTTTTTTCGTTTTTCCCTTCAATCTCAAATGGGGAACTACAGAGGGACACAAAAAGGTAGAAGGCAGAGCAGAGCACTGGCACTGACTGACACGTAGGCGCGCGATGAAGGCAACCAAAGTACCTAAAAAAAATATTTCAAGGGATTGAGTTTCTTGATCCCCTTTTGTCATTTTTTTAAGAGTCTGAGACCAAAAATAACTATTCTTTTTCGGCACAAGTCCAACTCCAATCCGGTCAAAACCGGGTTTTTAGCCTTAAAAATATATTATATCTTTCATGTATATCTGACGAAGTCTGAAGGATATAAACTTTGCTACACTTGATCTGAAATGATGAATAGGGACTTCAGGACTGTACAACACAACATTGAATGGGCCCTTCGTCCGTCCAAACCTCAATATGTTTTCATACAAAGAGGACAGGCCGGGGAAAAAAAAATTTTCATTTAATTTTACAAAGCTTTTTTATGTTATGTTCCTTTTACGCAGTTCCCTTCAACTGCACTGTCGTATTGCACGGCACTAGTAAAATATAGTGAACTTAATGGCATGCTTTTTTTTGTTATGCACAGGGTCCACGTTATCCTAAAAAAAACTGCTGTTTTTCATCATCGTGTGGTGGCTTTCACACCTAGTGACAATCGCCAAGTTCTGCCTGCACAATGGATTCTATATCATATCATATCATATATCATATGCCTCATTGAGGAATCATTTTTTGCAACCTACTTTTTACAGATTTTAAAGAAAATGTTTTTCATCATCGTGTGGTGGCTTTCACACCTAGTGACAATCGTCAAGTTCTGCCTGCACAATGGATTCTATATCATATCATATCATATATCATGTGCCTCATTGAGGAAAGCAGATGACCCACCTAACCCCCTCACCCTCACCCGTCATCATATTTTCCACAATACGTATTTTATTTTTGTATTTTCGCCTCACCACCTTTAGCCCAGCGACGGAATTAGTTCAGTCAAAACTACATACAAATAGGGTCTTCGAATCATTTTTTGTAACCTACATTTTACAGATTTTAAAGAAATCAATAAGTGGATCCCAAGTGGTAAAATATTATTATTATTATTCCGTTATTGATGGAGGATGGATGATGGTGTAGGTGTGTATGCATTAAAAAAAACTGCTGTTTTTCATCATCGTGTGGTGGCTTTCACACCTAGTGACAATCGTCAAGTTCTGCCTGCACAATGGATTCTATATCATATCATATCATATATCATATGCCTCATTGAGGAATCATTTTTTGCAACCTACTTTTTACAGATTTTAAAGAAATCAATAAGTGGATTCCAAGTGGTAAAATATTATTATTATTATTCCGTTATTGATGGAGGATGGATGATGGTGTAGGTTAGTATGCCTTATTATTATGCAAAGTTGGTGTGACCTCTTCAAATCCCCAGTAAATTGAAGTTAAGTTAACAATCTCCATAATGTTTGTCCCCAGCATGTTTTAATTTGTACATAAATATTTGCTTTAATTAACAAAAAACTATAATCTAGATCCAGAATTAAAAACTAAAAACAAGATTACTTCTAAAAAACCATAAGGATAACGAAAACCTTCGCAATCAATATTCCTCAAAAATAAATTGTTTTATTTAGAATCATTGTCATTTATTTGTTTTCCGCCGGAATTCCCTGTTGCTCCTGTTTGCCACAAATACTTTCCTAAAATCTGCTCTTTCAATTTCTATCAAGCGGATTTGGCTCAACTTGGGAAGGACCTCCCACAGCCTCAACCGGTCCACCAGGAACTGAACAACTGCTCCCGTCCTCTTGAAGAAAAAATCATCCTCTGCAACGGAAAGAATCTCCAAGTTGGTCAGGCGGGTCAAAAAGCCTAAAGGTAAATCCTCCTGCTCACTTGTTGTTGTTGTTGTTGTATTTGTCGACCGCCGCATCAGTTGAGCAAGGTCCAACTTCAACTTCCAGGGATTGCGGCCATCGCGCTCTAGTGGACGCTGGAGGTGCAAGGAGGTCAGCGTGGATTTAAAGTGCTCGACGCATTGTCGCATTCCCGAGGAGCGAAGGCTGCCATGCAAGTAGGTGGACAGGGTTAGCTCGGACAATGATGGCCACGGGGGGCTGGGGAGGTTAGTGCAGTCTTCATCCACCAACAGGGACACGTGCGCTGACTTCAGGCTAGGAAAGGTTTGCAGCACCGATGGGAATCCGAACGTGTCGACGCGTGTCAAGGTGTTTGGGTTGCAGCAGAGGGGCAGCAAGGCGTTCTGCAGGTCCAACATGGCAGGCCGATTCAGATCATCAGCAGGCATATTAAACGAGATGGATTTGAGGTTGAGGAGAGGCGAGAGGGCCCTCAGCCCTCCCATACCTCCTCCACTGGGGTTCGGAGTGCAGTTACAGTGACAGTGGACTCGGAGCGACTCCAGGTTTGACGTCTGTTGGAGGCAGTCGAGAATTCGGGTCGCCCAATTGTCAAATTTGTTGTCGATAAGGATGATTTGCAGAGTTGTAATTTGGGTTCCAAATGTCGAAAGAAGGCGAGTCGCCCAGCTATTGTACTCTGCAATGACTTGGGGACGCCGCCGAATAGAGTCAAACTGGAAGGATGCGAACCTCCCCACAAACGGATTAGCGTCATCATGATGATGACCCTCAAACCGGTCCAGGAAGGAGGAAATGCGGGCGGAGGAGCGAAATGAGTAGGATTTTTCCATGCGACGTTTTACGCCGCCGGGGAAGTCCGAGTTTTCCACTAGTTTGTCCAGAGCAGCCTTCCATGCCCGGCATACCGTCCGGGGTCGTACAATTTCACCCAGTTGTGCTCCCAGATATTCCAAGACATGAGGAATCACCTGTGGGAAGAGACAATGCAAAAATAAAATAATTTTGAGTAAGTTGACGGAAGGACGGATGTAACTTAAATCCTATTTTAACCTGTGGGAACAGAGCAGTTGTCCGTTTAGCCACCAACGAGTTCATGGAAGCAGGGCGATGCTCGACACAAATTAAGCCAGCCCTGGGGATCCTCCACTTTGTCAAAAACCAGCTCCCAACACTACCATATAAAATCGTTTCCAAATGTTTAAAATAAATTTCAATATCATTATTAAAACAATTAAATAGTATTATCAATTTTTTCATTAAAAACAATTCTCGCTGATGAATCCTTTCACAGCGGCTTTTTACCTCTGGAGGAAGTAGCTCCATTGGATCCATATCTCTGCTGGTTCTGGTTCTGGTGGTGACGTGAGGAACTCTCCGAGATGGGCCTGAGAACAAGAATGAACAACACAATAAAAAATTAGCACAATATATAAACTTAATGCATTTGAATAGAAAGGTAAATTGGGTTGATAGCATATTTTTAATTTTTAATGAAATCCAATAACTCACCTGAACAATGGCTTCAACTTTTGTATTTTTATTGAATGTGAAAAAATAGATTACTAAAAGGAAGGCAAGGCAAGTCTGCTGAACCTCATCAATTAGTCACTTGAAACAATTAATTAATAATTTTGAATTTTTTGCTATTTCGTTCGACTCCTGTGGTGTGGGCAAGTAAAACAGTGCGAGTTGCTCTCGGAAGCTCTCTCTCAATACGAATGACAAAAAAACACAAACCTCTGTACACATATACTTAAAAAATACCTAGCATTTCAAGAACCTTCTTTACAATCCCTACTGAATATAACAGATAGAGCTCTTCCATTCTTATCCTATGCTTTTGGTGGGTACTACTTCTTAAAACCCATTGGCACTCTTTATACTACCCTTTTTTTCAAACAAGGGCCACCACCGCACCACAACTTCAGTTGGACTTTAGAAAGGAGGAAAGGGCTAACATTATTATTATTTTCATCCATTCATAATATAATCCTTTCCCTCCGCGAGTCCGACCCAAAAAGTAATTTTAATTTTTGTTTCGCTATTTAGCAAAGTTATATAGGTACTCGACCAAGAACTCCTCTCTTCAACCAGAGGTATCTTTATGTATTAACCTGCTCCTCTCCTCCCCCAATAATATGAGATTGTACGCAGTGGTACACCTACTACGTGACTCGTTGTTTAAACACACGTCTAAAGCATAGTACGCTGCTAGGTTTTTTCGACCGAAAAAAGTTTAGCTCGAAAAGTGCAAATGCACAACGTTTGTGGAATCATGTAGCGAAAACGAAAATTACTATTTCATAATCTTTTCGTTCGCGATTCCCAATATTGGTACGGTGCTCCAAACGGAAAATTAGGGAGGGAAAAATATTATGCATGTAAAATTCACTTATCATAGAGTGTTCAATTTCACTGCTGCTATAGCGATTTTTGAACTCACGTGTCTTTCAGAGTGCATTTCCACAGTTCAAATGCTTTTCACATCGTGGAAAAATAGGGGTCAATTCCATGCATGATGTTTGTGAAAAAATCAAATTTTCGCTCGAAAATGCTCTGTTAGTGGACTTTCCACGATTGTCCGTCGAACTGCGTACCAAGTTGGGGAAACGCGAGCGGAAATTTCCACGATGTCATTTTTCGGTCGAAAAAGCCTAGCAGCGTACTATGCTTAAAGGATTTTTTTTTTTTTTTGGATTTTTGCTCATTTGCTCGTGGTCGGATTGAGTTGAGAAGATGTTAGCTTCAGGTACTTCAGGTGCACAATATAGGATTGTCAAAGTTAAGCAACCATTTATTTCGTCAGGTAAGTACCAAAACCAAACTGCTCAGTCAGTCTGTCCTTGCACCCGCGTTAAAAAAATAAGAACATGGAGAAATGGAGATATATACACACACCTCATATGTGTAGCAGCAGCAGTGTGGATGAAAATTGAGGAGGGAGTAATTATACGTCTGTCTTGTTGTACGGAAAAATGTCATAATAAATTATCCTCATCATTCTTAAGCAGCCATGCATACATTTAATTAGGTTAAAAATGTACGAAACAAAATGGGGGAAACAAGATGAAAAAATATTGACAACTGCGTCATTGCATTGGGAGGCATGGAACGCAGTCAGCAGATGACACCTGGCAACATTTGATGCCAAGAAACTGATGATGCTCTTGCAAGCTAGAAAAAAAACAACTAATTATTATAAGTTTTGGAATCCAGGTTACACTTAAACTGGAGTTGAATAATATGAATTTAATAAGACGTGAATACATTTTTCCTTGACTTAATTAAAACTTTATTGACTAAACAAAACAAAGAACAAAATAAATCCAATTATTAACAATGCAAAATAATCAAAGTATGATAAATACACGAGTGTGCGGTAGTTAAATTTGCTCATAAAAAATTTTTTTAAGTAAAAATGAAATTATTGTTGGAACCGTCAATTGTCGCTCATCCGGAACTCCCAATTGCTCCGGGTAGCCACTACATTCAGTGTCCTATGAGCCCCATTATTATTTGTTTTCAGATCCCCCCGGGTGACTCCGAATAAGTAAATTTTTGTCAACTTGAGAAGGTCCTCCCACAGTCCGGACCGAATCACCTCTGCTTGAACAAATTCAATCAACTCGTGCAGCTCGGTTTTCACGTTTAAGCGAAAATTTGGATTGTGATGAATCGACAAAACCTCCAAGTTTCTCAGATTTGTCAAAAATTCCAACGACATTGATGGATACGCTTCAATTGTCAATTGCTTCAGATGTGGAAGGTCTAACTTCAATTCCACCAAGGGCTCGGGCTCGTACGTTAATGTGCACTTGAACCGCAACTCGGTCAGCGTGGCTTTGAAGTGCTCAACACATTTGAAAAGGGGGCCAAGTTTGCCATCGAAGTAGTTGGACACGGTCAGCTTGGACAATGGCCACGGAGTGCTGGGAAGGCTGGTGGAATAACAGTCTACCACCGTGTACAGAATCACCTCCGCTGACTTCAAATTAGGTAAGGCGTCCAACGCAGATGGAAATCCAATCGTTTCCACGCTCTTCAAGGAGTTCGGGTTGCAGCTCAGTCGCACCACGGCGTTCTGCAGGCCAAAAATACCAGCCCGATCGGCTTTACCAGAAATAGAAAAGGCGATGGATTTCAGGTTGGGGAGAAGTGGGAGGAGCTCCTTTGCAATGCACGGGCTCAGCAGATGTCCATCACCTCCAGTAGGATCGTCCCAACTGTAGTTGAAGCATTGGACACGGAGATACTCCAGGTTTGGCACCTGCTGAAGGCATCTTTCTAACCGAGTTACAACATTGCCAAAGCTTGTGTGGTCAATCGCGATGCGTAGGCGTCTTAAATGGGCTCCATACTTGTCCAGGAGCTGACTCGCCAAGACGTTATATTCCGCAATGACTCGGGAACAGAAGTAGTACCTCAGGAATACGAATCTTCCTGCAAACGGATTTCCAGCATGAGTTTCGAAGCGTTTTAAGAAGGAGGAAATACGGGATGGATATTCAAAGTTGTAGGATCCTTCCAGTCGACTTCTTACGTCTACCCCGACCCAGGCCGACGAGTCAGAGTTTTCGAGCAGGGTGTCAGCAGCAGTCTTCCAATGGCGGCACACCCGACGGAGTCCTAAAATTTCATCAAGGTTCTTTCCCAGGTGCGGAATGACATGGCCAAGTACCTGCAGGCGCAAGTAGAAAAAAAAAGTGGAATTAGTTTCCGAGTGATTTTAAAAGTGAAAAAGAGTTGCTTGGATTTAACTTAAATCGAAACCTGAGGGAACAACGCAGTTGTCCGTTTATCCTCAACGACATCCTGGAAGTATGGCGACGTCCTGTAGAGATTGAGCCAGTCTTGGGGATCCTCCACTTTGTCAAAAACCAGCATCCAACACTGCAAAAAAATGTTTTAAAATATTTACGAGGTTCAAACAAACTCATTACAAGAATTGATGAATTGACAAATCCGCTTTATTTTTAATTTTCGTGTTACATCCTTTAAAAGGTGGTTCACCTCTGGAGAAAGTAAATCCCTTGGGTCCTTCTTATCTTGGCTTGAGGGAATAGCTGATAAAGTGTTGTTGTGGCGTCCGTCAATGCCGCCTTGGGCTTCATCCGTCTTTTGGTGCTTTGTTATAATGATTCTTGCCCGTCCATCATTCCTCGGATTATGTGAACATCCAGCAACTGGCTCAGGAAGAGGACCTCTTGGAGGAATTACTTGGACCTCACTGCTATCACCTCTGCTTTCACTGCTTGTGTAATCAATCATGATATCACTGGCTGCAATTTGGCCAGGAGCACTAGTCATCGGTTGGGTTGAATAAAACGTCTGCGAAGTCTCCTCCATCCTGTTAACTGGCACTACGTTAACGAAGAATTGTTGGCATTCCTCCCTCAAATTGGTTCGCAGGCTTTGTAAATTTTTAATAGCTTCAGAAATCGCATCATCCAATCCGATGACAGCGTTGCTCCTTGCCCTACCACTTCCTGGCCTCCTTTGCCCAGCCTTCAGAATGTCCAAATGCGGGGTTATCTTTCGAACTTTGACAACGTTCGCCGCGTCCTTCAAGGTGTCAGCAGTGGAGTCAATTTCCTCGTGGATTCTCGTCAACCACCGAATGAATGCGGAGTCCCCACCCCCACCACCCCCTTCCCTCCTGTCACCACCACCACCACCAGCTTCCTCCATTCTTCTCAAAAACAAGAAAAACGCCAAACGTCAAACGCTGCTGCTACGGCCCGACTCCAGATGACTAATAAACTTGCCTTCTTCCACCTGAATTTTAAAAATAAATAAAAAATACACATTGACACATTCAATTCAATTCAACAGGATATTTTAGACCTATAAAAATCGTGAGGGTAAAAATTTGGCTAATTGGTTTGGTTAATAACACAACCTAGAAACCTTCCTTCCTGAACAAAATGACTTTCAACTCTTTGATGAACTGATTTTTTTTAAATGTCAGTTGAAGTTGCTGCAAGGTTGACAGTTGAAGGTGCGCGTGCGGAAGCCTTTATGACTGAGCTTCAATTAGTAAAGAAAATATACGTACGTAAGTGAGCAAGGGGCATAGGGTGAAGGGTCACGAGTGTCACGACCACGGTAGCGAGCAGCAGTTGTCAGTGGAGAAAATAATTGCCAAGACTTGGTTGGAAGACTTAATTAACTAATTTCAAACTAGCTCCTACTCTGTACTCTCTGATGAATCTCCGTCAAAAAACAAAACCAAAACTATAGTCAATAGTACATGCGACTGGCACTCGAATTTGTAACTTCAACTCTTCTTCCAACAACAACACGCACTCCATATCCAACCAAAACCAAAGCACCACCAACCAGAGGTGTGCAGGCTACCGGTAGCCCGGGCTACCGACCTACTCTTGGGTCACCGGGCTACCGACCTACTCTTGGGTTACCGGGCTACCGGGCC
>JAANSN010005690.1:0-11930 GCA_036850665.1 Dicranocentrus wangi
AACTCAAAATAATTTTATGACGCTGTTTTATACACATCCAAATATTGTGTAGTCTTTGCTGTTGTTCCGATTTCTCTCTTTTACTTATTCCGCATATACAGCAAAATGTAATAATAATAACCGTTCAAGTGTCTATAACAAATTATATCTTTCAAATAACGTCATTCATCCATCCGTTTGAAAAAATGCTTCAGTTATAAACTGATATTATACCTTTGCAGCGAACTGATAATATTAGCATTACGTGTAGTTTAATACCTCTATATTTTTCCGTTTGCAAACAATACACCGGAATTTAATATCGCTTCCTCCAAGTACAATCTTTCTAAATGGTTTCCTCACAAGGGATATTGCACGTATCACCTGAAGAAGGCAAGGTTGAGAACTTGAGAACGGAAATTAAATTGTTTTCTAACTCCGTTCTATATACATATCTTAAAACACATTTTTAGACACCTGACTTCACCGAGCATCGACGTTACATGACTCTCTATCCCTAAAATCCTATTACTATTTCAAGACTGCTCATCCCTCTCAGATTAAAAGTGCTCCGGGGAGAGTTTCCTCTTCATTCCAGTTTCACAAATATTTTACCTCTTTTTATTTCCAGTTCTCACGCATCCTCTCCTCTGCAATATTCTTTCGATTACTAGCAAGAAATTTCTCGGATGTCAACATTGATTCCAACTTTGACTTCCAACTTACAACAACCCTTCCGGCATATTAAATATTTGAAGGGATTCTCCCGAGAAGTTGTAAAAACCCCGACAAAATTACTACTAGAATAAAACCCGTTTTATTCGTGCCTTTTCAATATTTCATTTCAACTATCATCACCATCATCATCACCATCATCATCATCGTAAATGTGTTACGTATTCTTAGTTCCAGGAGAACGGATTCCTAACACGATTTTCTCATCGTGGCTGACACAATAAAGGAAACAAAAAAGAGGGTCTTAACTTGTTCGGAATCCTTACAAGATTACTTAGCAAAAGTGCTTCCACGTATATCACACTTGAGCCTCGAGAACTATATGGCGTTGGTTGTGTGTCACGCCATAGGCCAAACATTATATTAAAAATGGAACAAAAACGTCAATTCTAGGATGACTTTTATTGCTATACTGCCTCCAGTAGGGCAATCCTTATGCAAATTATGGTATGGTATTATCCAAGACATTCTCATAAACTCGAGGTTTCTTCGAGAGGCTGGGGGTTGTTACAATGAGCTTGCAAAAAGGAGTGAATTAGATCATTTGGAATGAGTATTCCATCCAAGAAGCTTGCAAAGCTAGCATTAGAAGATGGAGAACTCGTTTCTCGAAATGGTGTAGCGAGGTGGATATAGGATTTGAAAATGGCGAAATGTAATCATGCAAATGATGCACTCTCCGAGAGGAATGAAATAAGTTAAGTGAGCGAGTGAAATGAGTGAATTATTATTACTCCATGCGCTGAGTTGCTTGAAGAAATGTTGTGAAGAAATGCTCATGTTTGTTCAATCGATGGCGAACACGCTATGTAAAATATTATATGCTTTTGTTCGCAATCAAAATCTATTTTAGACAGGAATCCAGAATTACTGATTCTTTTGTTATTTTAGGTACTTCTTGACAAAGGGAAAAAAACGGTTTTACAAAACAAGTTCCATAATTGAGTGGCGAGCTCTAAAGCTCAAAAACATGTTACCGTGTTTTTGTTCTACTTTACAAAGCTGTTCTAGTCATACGAGCATTTTTTAAAAACTATGTGACACGTGGCACCGCAACTTATATAAGGCAGAACCACGACGAATGTTTTAAACATAGGGTTTAACCCATTTTCCAGCTTCCACTTCCAGCTCTCTAAGCTTGTTTCCACGAAAAAGTCATCATCAAACCTACATTTTCCACGGGAAGTGTCCATGTGCTGCAACGCAAGGAAAGTTACTCCCGTCGTACATAATAAAAGCTAGCATTAACCACGACGAATGTTTTAAACATAGGGTTTAACCCATTTTCCAGCTTCCACTTTCATTAAAGCTCTTTAAGCTTGTTTCCACGAAAAAGTCATCATCAAACCTACATTTTCCACGGGAAGTGTCCATGTGCCGCAACGCAAGGAAAGTTACTCCCGTCGTACAGAATAAAAGCTAGCATTGCGTACTCAATTCCAAACTGCCTTTCCTACAAAAAGTTAAAGGGCAACTCGTCGGGTGGATTTAGCAGAGAAAATTCCAAAATGGAGTTTTGATGTAAGTCCTGAAGCAATAGACTGCTCTGTAGACAAAAGGGACGTTCATCTGGTGGATACACATTGTGTGCGCAATCAGGGAACTCGATATCAATATGAAACTTTTATCAATATTAGTGTGTTCATGTACGAGCTGAAATGGTTCCACCCTAGGTAATAAATCATATGGTGTGTGTGTGTCACTGTTTGTACCACCTTTGGAAGGGGGTCACCACATGGGAATGTGGAACTGAAGATTTACACTGTAAATTCAAGAGCGCTTCAGTGCTTTCCAAAAACTCGCGAGAAAGTTGTTGGGATGCCTTTTTGCAAAAAAAAATAGAGTAGGTGAAAGTGGTACGGAGCAGATAACCCGAGGTGGAATATATATGCTCTTGTTTCCCTCTTGCCACTCATAAAAAGGCAAAAACACTTTGAATTTCCACTTTTTACTCAGCAAACCCATTGTTATGCAAACAAGAGCCATTCTTTTCGGGATCCAAAAAAAAACCCGGTATGAGATCCCTTTTGAGATTTAAGTTCGAGTATATTCCAGTTGGCGGATTCACTTTTTCTCACTTTTCCTCTGAACGGCATAGCCAGTTTTCAATCTGCCGTTCCTGTTGCCGTATGCTGCCACTGATAGATTAACTTGGAATATTGACGCAATTTCCAATATCGAGATGACACCTAAAATATTCTACTTTTTTAGCATATTATTCTCTTTTTGAACTGAAAAATATGTCGGGTTTTCCCAATTTTACGTAATGGGATTGTACTCCTTTATAAAAAAAGGAGCCGGAAATCGGTTGGGCTCCTGGAGGAGTTCCTCTTGCACTAACCTTTCAAAAAGCTGACTTTTACATGTTTCCATCCAGAAAAGGTCATCGTTCTTTGGAAATGTTTTCTGCGGATTTTGTCAAGTTACTTCGTAACTTGCTTGGATCCACTTGAATAATGCATTCGCAAGATGATTTATGATACTTCGCATACCGTAATCACATAAAGAGCACGTGCGCCTGGAATTGACTACTAATGCAGTGACTTATTATGCAGGTATTTTAGTACAAAGTGTATTTAAGCGCTCTAAATATTACATGCATTGTTTCGCTTTATATAGACATGTGGAGATTGTGTATCTTCTGTTTTGTAAATATGAGGGAGATAAATTATTGAAGTGGGCTATGAACTATTCATGAGAAATATCTGCACTTTACACGTACAACTTTATGACTCACCCCAACGTGACCAGCACCACCTCCCATGAATATTACAGTACACCGGCGGGTGGAGGACAGGACAACGGTATACTATACATAATGGATGCGATGTGTTTTGTTACACATCCACCTTTTGCAGTTCATATCTGCATTTTTAAAAACCCGGAGCAAATTGCTGACTTGACCTTACAAGAACAAGCACATTTTGTCTACAGATCTGCCTACTTAGCTACACGCCATATGAATTACTCACATCATTCTATCAAAGTTAAGGAAATGACGAAATATGGTTGTTCATAAAATGAAATTCCTCTCGGAGAGTGGAGCAATTTTCTTTAAAAAGTTTCCACATGAGAGGGTCCACCTAACCCCGTAATTTTGTTCTCGTCCTCGAAACCCTCTGTATGTAACACGAAAAATGAAAACATGATTGCAAATGAAAACATATGCCTGTAACATTTTCCGCATTCCACCCATCCACCCTGCGGTTTTTGATTGCTACAGTGGCAGTGACTAGAAATAGGGAAAAGGACAATCTTCTTTCGTAATCATCTCATCTTCTCAATCTCGTAGATTATCACGACACAAAAGACTCCCATAATGAAAATATATTGCAACTATATTGCATAACCAGCCAACATCTCTGGCTGGACGGCTGGAGGCAACAACGGCAACAGGCAGACACTTAGGTAGTTGGTTACACTCATTCATCCATTTCACATTTGGATAGTCAACTCCTCTCGCTTATGCATACACTCGGAGCGAATGCAAATGAGTTACAAGGAAAGGGTTGGACGCCAAGGCGGTAGGTACAGGTTGTGCCGACAGACCACATTCCGTTTAATATCATATCTCATTAACAAACCAGCTTCTGAATTTATGTGGTATATATAAAATGCGAGTTAAACCGAGTGATGCGATGTTAACTGGACAAGGTTTCAATAAGATAGCATGATGATAGCATGTACGTACAATGCAGTCAGGGCTAAACATATCCTATCCCATTTATTCCTACAATCAATATTAGGTTTAATCAACTGTTGGGTATCTACCACCTCATTTTAATCAAGTCAAGTGTACACACCAACCATGTGATCTTGATCTGGTCAGGGGATTGCTGGAGAATTTTAAAAGTTATTTAGCAAGATGACGTGAGTTTGTATTCGTACATTTGAACTTGTTAATTTGCAATCTTACATTTTTCAAATGTCGTTAACTCAGAAACAAAATATCCAACATATTTCATTCAAGTCCGTCCGCGATAATCCACGCGAAAATTTAACTTTTCCTTTGAATTCGTTTTCAGACCCTTTCCAAAACTATCCAACCTCAAACTCCGGAACGCCACCCCAAATGACGCCCACGATATTCTCCAAATATATTCTCCCTTCGTCACCTCGACCACAACTTCCCTGGAATTCAAAATTCCTTCGGAAGCCGAAATGAGGGACCGGATCTCCAAAACAATTGTCGATTTCCCCTGGCTCATATGTGAAACCCAAGAGGGTGCCATAGCTGGCTATGCGTACGCCTCCAAACACCAAGAGCGAGAGGGTTACCAGTGGGTCACCGAAACAGGGATTTACACCTCTGAAAACCACCGAGGTCTCGGCGTAGGCTCATTGTTGTACACCAAACTCTTTGAGATTTTGCGGAAACAAGGTTACTATCAGTGTTTAGCCAAAATTTCGGTTGATAATAATGACCTTCCCAGCGGCAGCATCGAGTTCCACAAGAAGCTTGGTTTTGAGTACACCGGAGCATGGCCAAATTGTGGAAACAAGTTTGGTCGCTGGGTGAATATCTATTGGTATGTTAAGGGGCTACAGGAATTGAGGGAAAATCCTGAAAAGCCTGTGCCCTACTCAGAGATTAGAAACGAAATATCCTTGAGCTGAATTCGAAGTAATAATAAAAAGTTTTCTGTTTATATGAGACTCAGAACCCGCACCAATATATTTCATCATTCGAAGGGATTTGTAACCACTCGTTTTAGTTATCGTCGCGATGATGTGTTTTTCATGTGCCCAAAAAGTCATTAACCTTCGTCCGCTCAACAGTAAAAAAGAGACAGGATGACAGGACTAATGTATGCATATTGCACACCCAAGGAATCTCTTTCAAAATGTGTAGGTTTTCCCTACTGCCATAATCGTAAAAAACAGTTTCGTTCAGTGCGTCACAGCAAAGCATATTATACGTACGGCAACGCACACAAAATATAATTGTGTGTGTAAATGAAAGGGAGATATTATCGTGTAGTAAAAATTGAGTGAGAACAGCCAATTTACTGGGTCATTAGGAAAAAGCATGTGTTTTGTAAAAAAAGGGGGGGATGTTTGCGTGTCGTTAAAAACATATAAATTATGACTAGGTAGCCAGCTTGAAAGTAAAAGCCAATTTTACGCATGCAAATAGTGCCAATGCAAAGCTTCGAGGTGGACAAGCTAAACTTTCTATAAAATCATCATAATTTTTAAGTAAGCAGATACGCAATAATAGCTGAAATCCGAATGTGTCAAATAATACTCACGGCAGATGTAGACATTTTGATCCTTAAAATCCAAAATCGACTCCCTTGAAATCCCGTATATTATGTAATAATCCGTTGACTAGTCCACACGAACCGGAACTGTGTTTCTCTCAAAATACATATATATATAATTTGACACTTCACAAAGGAAATCGGAAAGTATAAAACTATTCCTTTTAGAAAAAAAAACAAAAATGGGAAATAAGTATATGAGAAAGGTTTAAGTTTTCTCAGCCCATTCGACTCCTTTCACGGGCCAGTCATGTGATACCTTATTGAATTTCACTGGAGCATGAGTCAACACTTGTATTTTTAAGCACATATAAAACCTCAATCTCGTCTCAATCCCATAATCACAATAACAATCCCAAGAAAAATCTTTACTTTCCAGATTAAAAAAGTGTTCTCTCTCTCTCTCTCTCCCACCAGCTCAAATATCAGGATCAAATCTCTCAGTAATCTGATTCATTTGGCGGAGTATATTATAGTTGTCAGTTTAGCTCTGTGTGGCACAATTCCATTCCATTCCAGACCTGTCGTGTAATAAACCATAAACTGCTGCTGATGCTACATAAATTATTAGAGTAGTATTTTGTTATTGTAAGTAATCTGCTGGAATGTATGTGTTATTATGTTCCCCAGTGGCAAAAAAAAAATGAATGTATAAAACAAAAGACAACGGATGGATGGAATAATGGCGCAACACGACACGATGTTAATGAGGACTGGTAATATAATGATCACTCAATTAGAGTATATTATATACACATACATTCTCTATCCAGAAAGGATTTATTTTCAGAGTGTGTGTGATTTGAAAAATGTAAATGAGTTTGTCTGTATACATATATATGGCAGTTGACAATATGACACACGACTAAAATGTTTTGGTTATCCGAATTGAAAGAACTGTGTCCCGTGACCACTACGTATTAGACAACAACGCTGCTGCTGATTCTCAGTATTCTCACTCAACTCGTCATCATCATCACATTCCCATACACAAAACCTCAAACTTGCGTACGTGTTATTAAGTAAAAGTAAGTAGTACACCTCACTGGTAAAATGTGTATTGTACAACACACCTGAGTGAGTGACGATATGATGATGGCGAAAAATAATATTGGTCTCCAGCAGATCAGATTACTTTGTCCTCTTCGTGTGCTAACAACATGAATGACCAAGTATCAGTTTTTATCACGGCATGAGTTGGAGTGTCGTGTGCAACGCTAATTTGAACAGAAAATGCACTGATAAAAACACTGCAATCAAACTAAATGCCTATACAAAAATAAAAGGTGAGAGAGTTGTTGTTCCCTTCTCTTTCTGCCTCTCTCTCATCTGGTTTCATGCTTTATCTTTCCTCAATGCAAAAAAAAAAATCCTGTGGATGGATGGCTGGCTCTCTGCTCGCTACTCTGGCTGGTGGCTGGTGTGTACCTTCTCTCAGATATTCCTTCTAGGTCTGGGCTCTAAACGAGTCTGGCCTACACATTTTCATCCAAAAAGTAAGAGAGAATAATATTATACCTTTCGGTCTGTGGACTTGACGCATGTATTATATTGTCTAGTTGAAACAGTAGTGGCCAGAGATGCTTTGTGTGGTAAATGTCGTGTGTATGTATGCTGCTCTAAACATTCCCCTTTTTTGCTGATGGTGATGGTATTACAAGTAAGGTATTTCTTGTCCAGCTATAATATGATTTTATCAAGGATTCACACAAAGCAGCATGTTTTCTTGGGAAAAATGCGTCGCTCTCAGCCAGTTAAGTTGGAGAAGTGTGCATCATTATGCTTTTGTTTCTTTATGTTACTTATTGTGACCATGCCCATGTACAGCGTACAGTAAATGATGTCGAATACACCTTGACCATGCCATGCTGCACATTACTTTAATGATGCCACGGAGCCGTAACTCAGGGTACCTGGGTACCACGCACGCATGTAGAGGAACTGAAAAGATTTTTTTTTTTGAAATTCATGGAATATATCACTCATCGAAAAGACAGGGGGAAGGGGAACAATTCTGGCAGCTCTACGAAAATAATAATTAAAATTGAAAATGTTTAGAAATTGAGCGTTTATTTTGGTAAAGGATGGGTTCCTCTGTTTTGTATGCTCTCCTCGTGCTATCCATTTCCTCGAAAACTCTCGGAGAGAACCACACAAATGGAGAATATGAGATCGGTCCGAGACGGGAAAAAATGCTTGGAGAGTTGATCACCACGATGTACTTGCGGTCCGGAAGTAGTCTTNGGTCCGAGACGGGAAAAAATGCTTGGAGAGTTGATCACCACGATGTACTTGCGGTCCGGAAGTAGTCTTCTAGACTCTGGGAAACTGGACGGACTTAAAGAGTCCTTGATTTCGAAATACTTTGAGTACCCAGTGTTCCGCAAGTTTGTCATTGGATTTGAAAGATATGTGTATCCCAGACTGACTTTGCAGCAGGGAGAGAGTTGTGACCCCGTTTTACATGATAAATACAAAGACCCGGAGACTGGAGTGTTTGGAAGGTACTCTGTGCGAATTTGGGTGGGTGCTCATCTTCCAGATGAAAGTGGCAAGAACCCCGACGTTCCGAGCGATTCTAGGTATTGTGATTTCCGGCAAGGACTGGTATGTGACCAAACCAGTAAAACGTGCGGGTGTCCTACTGGATCCGTGCTTGAAGATGGAGATGATCCCCGCCTGGGGTCGAAGAAACATTGCTTTTTGAAAGCCACGGAACCCTGTCATCTAGTCAATCTTAATAATACCCTGAAGACGATGCGTCATCTTTTGAAAAAATTTGGAATTCCTGATTTTCCAGCCTGATAGACCAACCGCCTGCATTCCCGGAACACAATGTAGGTTTCAAGCACCCCACATCAATATCCCAAGATGTTGGTGCGACAATTCGCAGAAACCCGCCGAATGCACAAGTGCAGGGATTGGGTGGAATGAAGGTAGTTAGTTAGTTAGTTATCTTTACTTTATTACGTGTTTAGTTTTACAACCGATATAGAAGACTGATTTCCAAAAAATAACATTCAGCGAATACGGGCAATCTAATACATTCCAGGTCAGACAATACAACTACTAGCTAGCCCAACCCTCAATCTTGGACTAGTTATCAGTCACCTCAAGAAATCGACGTCTGACTTCGTTGCGATTTATCATGGGAAGGACAGGGACACTGAGGCGAAGCAAGAAAGCGTGGTCAATAAAAATTACCTTACTGCAGCAAGCCCCCAAATTCTGGAAGGTTACAAGAAGCTGAGAGAACTGGATTCTGGAATGACCAATTTGGATGTAACTGCGTTGACCCAGTTGAAATCCGAGTTGGAGAAGAACAACAAGTGCGTCAAGAACTTAAGCGAAGATCTCGCAGGGTGCCTAATATTCACTGCGTCCGGAAACATCACCTGTACATCTAAGGATGCCTGTGATTATCCCAAGACATGTACGTGTTATCAGAGCAAGTCCTTCAAGTGGCAGGACAAGGAGATGCATGTTAAATATGGACACGAGTGTAACCTCCGGGTGAATGACGACGGGGCCGTGTGCCACCCTTATCAATCAAAGGTTACATGCTATCGGTGGGATCTAAATCAAAATTCAAAGGGGATTTGTTCCTGTCCGTTTGGCTACGGTATGAGGGGGACCTGTGACGTGCGGAATCCTGATACTGATGGAAAAGCTGAGCAAAGTTTGCTACTAGCGTTTGTAAATCCAAGGACTGTTTCTTTGCGATCAACCGGGTTGGAGGACTATCAGGAGGAAGTGGCTAAATTGGATAGCTTTATAATGAGTGAGATGGAAGAGTTGGATCCAAATCATGAACACGAGTGTAATCCAGAGCTGAACAAAAGGTGGGAGCAAATATTTGAGTTTTATACGGGACTCGAGGAGCGAGCAGCAGCAAACCCACCAAACCCGGTAACGGAACATGATTTGGGTCCAATGCTGCAAACCTGGAAGGATTTGGATGAAGAGATGGCTGATGCCGATACATATGGAAAGCTATGTTACCTTCAGAAATACTACTATTGTCACGACGGCAAGTGCAAGCTGGATCCAAGTCTGAAAATATTTGAAGGAGCGAAGAAAATGGAGGATAAATTAAGATCAATAATCAAGTACGTGAGTGATAGCGAAACCGGAATGGATAGGATTCCCGACGAGGACGAACCAAGTTGTCACGGGGAAACATTTCACAGTGTCGCAGGGGCAGGGCTCTTCAGCATTCGGCAACCAGGGCCGGAGGGCCGATGTCAGGGAAGTGCGTTCTGTAGTGAGAACTACGAGGTTATCGACTTTCTAGACACGGATAAGTGCTACTTGAATCCCGATAGGGAAATCAAGAAGGTATGTCGCTGCTCCGAGAAAAAGGAGGGGGAGGAGTGCAATCAGGACAAGACGGGCGGGGAGGAAAAACAGTGGCACACCTGTGAACTCAGATATTTGAAGGGGAAGTTGGAAATCATGGTAGAAGACGCGATTCAAGGGTCGGTCCTCACTGTGGGCGAAGAGTGCGTGCCGGCAGCAGAGAAAATCTTGGACGAACTGAGGATGGACGTTGAAGACAACTTTGGAGATTGGTATTATGACATGTTTAGATTCAAAAAGGTGCTCAGCATGGCCCCCAACGGATATTGCAATAGGCAGAAGTTTGTGACTTGTAAGGGAGAAACGGGAAGGTGTGAGTGTAAACCGGGGACGAGTCAGAGGGTGAACGCAGATGGGACGCACATGGGAGACTATTGCTATCCCCACGAGGGTAATTTAACATTCAAAAGAAAAACTGTATATATATCTATGGTTCGAAACATACAAATCTCACAATTTTGTTGGTCACATTTTTACATTTTTAAAAAAATAAAATTATCCAGGTTCATGTGAAAGAGATCCGAGTGGAATACTTCCACTTTTCTCTGCCGAGGAAGGGGAGGTGCTGGCACATTACGGAAATCCTAATGAGAACGGCGTGGATCCCGACGGCTGTGTTCTTAATTTGTGTGCGTACCGAGCCAAAGGCCAGAAAACTTGCATAACGAACCCAGTCTATTCGCTGTTTGTGGAAAGCAATGCGGGCTCATATCACGCAATGGGCGCAAGCGGTCCAAAAGTGGCCCTATTATCAAATATAATTATTATTTTCATTGTGTACATCAACACTCAGACATTTTGAACTTGAAAGTATCACGTGCTCAATAAAATATATATCAGACCATGATTTGTAGTCATTATTTAGAGAGGCGAAATCTATTGGCCTATACTATCTTTCAGATTTGACAGGTCTGTCAGTTGTTGTAACGTGTATCTGTGTCAAATTATTATCATCATCATCAAGATTTGGCGTAATGCATAATAACTTGTTTTTGCAACACTGTGCACCTGAGATTGATTGAAAAATAGGGCATGGCCACGATTTACAAGTCATTTTAGTCTGAGCTTTACGGCATACGCCAAACGACACGAAAGAGATGCAGGGTTACACGAAATACGTCGCTGGAGTGCTGGGATGCCTCCTTTCCCTGTCAAATTGCCAGCTCAACTTTACCAACCCCATTTTTGACCGGAACTCAGCCGACCCTGGTGTCTTCCGACTAGGAGACTACTATTATTTGACCCTATCTGAAAATAGGGAGACAGAACTCACCATTTTCAAAAGCCCGATTTTAACCAGTTTCCGGGATGCTGAAAAAAGTGTGGCGTACAAAACCAAAGAAAATGAAGAGAGTGACCTCTGGGCCAGCGAAATGCATCTTGTGGATGGACAGCTGTACATCTACTTTACAATGTGGGTCCCCACTGCGACGAATGACCACAGGATGTTTGTAATCAAAGCGAACGATCCAACGGACCCCATGACCGGGTGGAGTGAACCAATTAGGCTCCTTCCAAATTGGGACTATGACGCCATTGATGGGACCGTAATGAAACATAATGGGAACAACTATTTTGTGTGGGCAAGTGGAC
>JAANSN010005691.1:0-11930 GCA_036850665.1 Dicranocentrus wangi
GTACAATTGTATACAATACAAAAGTGTCTGCTCATAGTTCCATCCTGGAAAGTGTATATTTACACATATAGGTTTTGCGAAGGGGAAAGCCAGAGCCAATATTCGTAAAAAAAACCTCTTCTGTTACCGCAGCATCCTTGTGTCACACTGATAAACCTGCATTTTCATCTTAAAGCATTTCTCGGAGGACCCCCTTTTCATGTGTACTCTGCCCATTAAATCATGACAGTTTCATTCAAATTGCTCAATTTATGTGAATGGAGAGAGCTCCCAAGAGTGTACCAGGTCAGAGGGACATATAAAAAATACATGTTGCGAAGGGGTCCCACTTTGCTTTGTGCTGGAAAAGCCAAAGTAAAACCGATAAGAAAATAAGTAAGTATTATCGGATTTTTATTTTCTCTCGTGAGATGTACCCTTCCTTGCTCCGCTTGAGTAGTCAGAGGGAGGGGGACAAGTTAAATGTGTTCCAGGAAGTTTGCAATCATGATGATGGTATAATATAGTGGCTACTGCGTGGACGTTCGGGAACTTGATTTGGCGAAATGAAATATATTCTCTCTTGTTTTTGAGGAAAGGAATACATTGGAGGAATCGGCAGAGGAGTTGGAGTAAATGATAAAATCAAATTTTAGCAGCTTGCCCCAAGTAGGCCCACTCTTCTTGGCTGACATTGGGATGGCGTCGACAACGACAACCAACCAACCTTTGCTATTGCGTATATTCTGTCAACACTAACACTATAAACAACTCAATGAACTCTGTCATCACATTGTCAACAAAATTCGACTAGGGAGAAAGTCGGAGAGAAATACGATCTTCAATACACGCCGTTGCATAGTGTCACAGTGTGAATCCTATCGAGCATAGGGAGAGATTAACCTGGCTAGTGGAGTATTAAACAGTCGTAGTAGACAGTCAAGATGCGATGCGAAGAAGGAATGACAATCATTAAACCTGATTTTGGGTAAATAATTTGCGTTTCCCTGCTACCCGTGTTGTCCTTCTGTTGTCTGTGAGGAGGATATATGATTCATTCATATTTCATGATGTGATATTATATTGTAGGCATCATCCAACTCTCATCATAACGTACGGATCGTTAAGCACAGGTTTTAGTTGTTATGAGCGTGAGGATATGGGACTTGTGACATGGCTTAGCGGAGGGTGTATAAGTAATAATCTGAATAATAATTAGATTTACTTCGTCATAATATTCTACAAACCTGGAAGGCTTCACGCTGCCTTTTGCCTTCTTGTCTACAAGTTGAGATCGGGGTAGAGAACGGAAGATCGGATGGTGGAATGGTACTTTGGTCGTTTATCGGTTTATCAATGATCTCCATTGATTTCGCAGTATATGAAGAAAGGGATAAGCACACAGGCCGGAAGCTAAGCGTATATTGTTTGGAATTGTTGTGTAATGATCGTTATTTTACTGACTCGTTTTACATACGGGGCTTGGATGTTGTGAACCAGAGTATCATAATATTTTGGATCAAAATTGAAAATAAAACTTTGTGAATACCTATATGTAGTATTATTTGGGTGTTTATGCTCAACTTCATTTAGTCCTGGCCGTACTCCGGAAAATCATGTTTTTGTTGCCAACATTATTATTATTATTTGCCTCTTAAGTCATAGTTGAGTCCCTGGGACACAAATATACAATGTGGGTTTCACAAAGGAGAGGAATGCGTGCGAACAGTTAGAGTTGTTAATAAGTGGCGGTGCTGGAATGCATTACTAAAAACAGTAATCTATTTAAAACACAAAAGAAGATTTCTGTCAGCCCCCCAAGAGTAGCTGAGACTTGCGTACGTAAGCCTGCATATTTGACGCAAGCTAGTCTTGTTTTATTATAGAAACGAGTAGGGATACCTTTTATACAACAGATAGATGCTGGTTCGCCTTCTAAAGGCAACTACATTTTGATGATGGTTTGGTTGGTGAGTCAAAAAATCAGAATTGCTTTTGGCAATCTCTGCTTTTACGGGATAAGCGACAACCTACCTACCTACAAAGGTACTTGCGTCTTCAAATTATGACGTGCGTACGTATGTACCACTTATGGGCGAATAATAAATACGGGAAGCTTAACCAAGATTTTACATGCCTCCGAGTAACTCCACATCGGTTATTCCACAGATTGCAAAAGTGCTTAAATTTATAGATTATAGACAGAACTAGCAACAGCCTCGGTTACATAAGGTAGACAAAAACGCATCAAATCGGATTTTTCACTTGAGTGGGTGAAAAAATTAGAGGAAATGTAAAAATCCTTGTACATACTACGATTACCTACGTAGAGTGAATGGGATGTATTTTTAGCTACCTATCAAAGGCTTTTTAGGGGGGTCGGTGAAAAATCTCATTTAATATGGTTGGGATGAGATGAGATGACAAACAGACAAATCAAGATTTGCATTAGAAGCTGATCAAGCCCTTTACCCTTTAACGTCGACTTATGAAACTACCGAACCTAAAAGAAATCGAATTTGTTAACATCTCTCTAGTCAGTCTTGTTTCATTCAATCTGCTATTAAATCCCCACGCAGATAAGATTCTTATCTTCATGCTGCTGACCAGCTAGTGAGTACTAGAATTTAACTGCAAAAGTTAGAAATGCGAAATGTTCTACACATTCATTCAACGAATAAGTTTGCGGAATATGATATTCACGCTGCTGCTAAATTGGTGGCAAATCGTGTGTCGAATAACATAACTTTATCAATATGGTTAGGAGCAGGGTCAATTTTGTTGTGTAGCAAAAATGAGTAAATGGAAATGATGTGTTAGCACAATTAACTAACTTATAGTGTAACTTGTTACAGTGTAACTAAACATTTTTAACGCGAGTCATGCTCAATATATTCCATGAAACTATAGGTCAATAATACATTCCGCGACTGAATGAATACATTGCCCTGTCATTCATGTTAAATTCAGGAGTTTGCACTCGGAAAATTTTGTAAAAACTAACAAAATTGAGGCTTTCCTCAAATCCACTTATTCAAGGTAAACCGCAAGTCTAGGAAGTGGCAAAAAAATTTACGCAGACACAAAAGCTGGAACTGGAGGATGGTCAACTCTCGTAAGGAAGGCTAGGCATGAATATTCTATAGACAATAACACAATACAATTTGTCCACTTCGCATGACGCATATCGACGACTCCTTTATACACTTCACTTTTATACTTTACAGTGGACGCCTAACATCATGTCGGAGCCCCGTTTTGCAGTTATGTCTCCGGAAATAAATTGAAATGTGGGTCGAACACGGTCAGCAATTAAATTGAAAGCTAAAAAGCTAGAAAGTTCTACCAAAAGAATGTTGAATGTGTATGGAAAATATACGGAGACGAGATGTTCATCTTGATTTTGTCCACACGGGAATTACTTACTTCTAACAACAGTTGTCTTTTAAATTGAAAGTAGAAAATGTCGTATATTCCCAATCAAAGGGGGTCATCTTTATGAGAAGGCTAAAAAAAGGGGAAATATATATATATATAACAGGACCATTTTTATTTTCCATAGAATATGCCGGATCGTGTGGCATGGATCCTCATCATCATTAAAAGCCATCCATAAAAAAGCTGTGCTAAAATAACTGTACATACATTGTACATATATACAAAAATACAACATTAGTTTAGTCAGTTTAGTGGTACGAGGAGTACAAGGAGGAAGACCAGGAAAGCCGTAGCCTCTTATTCATTTTTCATTTATAACTTCATACAAAATTTACATTTGCCATTTGGTTTTCAATGGGAAAACATATATCCCGTGTATGAGTTGTAATAACCTATAAAATTCTTTTTGTCCCTGTCCTTCCTCTTTTCTTCTGTTGTATATGGTGAGTGAGTGTCATCATGTATACGGTTTTTTTTTGTTATTACACTCGGCTCAAGTATGTACAATACGCAAATCGTTCTCGACAACAAATTGCAAAAACACACACAATGCCACCACATACCTACTACTCACTTACGTACACACTGTTTAGCCGTCCTTCTTGATTGGCACGGGCCTTTTGTTATTATTACTTGTGTGAAAATGTCTGTGGGATTGCAGTTGCAGCAGTCTTTCGCTAAATCATCCAAGAAAATTAGCCAAATCTATACCCTTTCTGCTCTGTCAATTCTTGTTGTTGATGGAAATCGCGACATATGAAATTCTATAATATGTTAAATTTGTTGCAGGCTAGTGGCTAGACAGCAACACCAATAATTTGTTGGATAGTCCTTGAATTACATTACGGGAATTCTAAAGTATCATTATTACAACCATTTTCTCGGGGGAAATCTCTTTCACTTACGTTTTCAACAAGTGTATATCAACAGGACGTGGACCGTGCCGCACGAAACCAAAAAGCAGAGACAGACTAATAATCAAGATGGGAATGAGTACGGCAGCTTGTTGGATGCTTATAATCGTCACGATTGTATCAGTTACTGGAAAATCAGTTAGCACGTAAGTCAGAATTTAAAAAATATTTAGCATCAAATTTATTGATAAGCTGAGAATTACATAAGAAAAAGTTTCAGGAGGAGTATCAGGTTTCCCCAAATTTTGGTCGTACCTGGATATCAACTAAATCATGAAACTCCTCCTGTCTCAATTCTATTTTTAAAAAATGTGAATCTAGCTAGACCACCTTGAAATCTTTTCACAGAAGTGCAAATATACACTTGGATTTGATAATGCATCACATTGCCATTATTTTATTACAACATTGAACCTCGTATTTACGGATATTATGGGTAGTGGGTGGTACATTCAGTCAGTCAATGTATGAAATTATGAAAGACATGAATCATGATAATTATTATGCATAAATTGTTCACAATTTTAATTTTTTGATTGTTTTAGCATGAGGACACACAAACGGCAATCTGATCAACGGGTAGCAGAGCTGGAGACGCTGTTGGCATTGCAAAAATACGGAGCCCACCATTTCCTTCGATCCCAGACAGACGGAGAAAGCTCATTTTTCCCAGCTTATGGGATTATCGATTTTAATAAAATGTAAGGAGCATCGCACGCTTTGACTTTGAATATCTCATTACAAGTCTTTCCAGACTCATTAGGCTCACGTTGACTTAACGGAAGGCAAGGCAATATATTTCTGACGAGGAAGAGGGTGAGGAAATACGAGCACCTCGAAGTAGTTTAGTTGCGCCAATGCGTGAGTTAAACGCGAGACAAGAATAACTTTGCGCTACTTATATAGCTTTTCTAGAAAAGCTATTTAAGTTAGTCCCATTTACGTCGGTTGAGCCATTCCAGAGTTACAAAGTTCAGAACGGGGGTGATTTTTTTCACCACGACGTGGTTAATTATCTTTTGGTGGTGCTACTTGACCGATAGGCACACAAAAAAGGCTTATCAACTTATGGTCTACTCTTTTTTGGGAAAGCGAACTAATTAAACTTGGGTTAATCCATGTCATCTAAATGTAAATGATAGTGGGATTACATTAGCATTAAAGCAACGCGGTGGCTGAGTGGGAAGGTGGGGACAGCCGTAAGAACCACACTACGACACGTTTCCTCCCACGTGCTTGTTTTCTCCGTTTTAGCAAATCAAGTAGGAAGTCGACATGTCGTACTAACGCCAACGTCGTAGAAGGGTTTAAGGTTCCACCAGTGTCAGAAAGTATACGTGTAGATTTAGAGAAATCTTGTGTGCCAAGAAGGTGGGATGTGGAATGCCATGTAGGTAGGTTGCATGAGGTTTCTGCGTACAGTATGTAGGTAATAGCACGCAGTTTAACTGGAATAACGATTGTTGGTAGATCGGATTTCAAAGAGTGTTTTGGGTTACGACGAGAGGTTTATTACGTGCCTTACAATGCAAATGTAGATGTGCTATTTAATTAATGACTGGATGCACATCATTAGCGATTAAAAAGCTGGCAGCTCGTTTACACCCACGTGTACTTTATGGCTGGATAGACTGAAACATTTCTAAAAGGGTTCCTTATAATTTCACAAATATTATGCAAAGTGCTAAACTTTGAAGTGAGATCAAGTTTAAAAAGTCGGATGCAAAATCTTGTACATTTTCTGCGAGCCGAAATGTCATTTTCTGTGAGCAAAAATTTGCCGGCGCGCCTTCGGCACTTACATCAACATTTTTCAAAGCTAACTCTAATTTAACATTCTTTTCTTTACATCTAACATAATTTTTCTGATTGTTAATATTTCCCACAACAAAGGAGTACGAAAACATTGAAAATCCTCATCAGTTATATAGCTAACTTTTCCAAATTTTCAAGCTACACTCTTGCGTTACAATCATACTGACTTCTGCATCTGAGCATCAATATACTTATATAAAGTATTGCGACCACAATTACATGTTGGAATGTCGGAAAAATTTGACGGGAAAAATGTCAATTGATCTTGTTTGCTTATTTGTTTGATTGCTTCCAAAATTTGAGGAAAAATTGTACTTTTGCAGAAAATTTTTGGGGAAGCAAGCTGCAATAGTAATTTTCGGCAAAAGTACCATTTTTTCCTTAAATTTTCTGCGAGTCTAGCTCGCCGGATCGTGAAGATTTTGCATCCGTAGGCCGTTCATAAACTTTGATTGCTAAAGGTCACGGACACCTTTACTGCGAACATTATTAATTGAACACAATGATGACGTAATATGTTTGTTTGTGATGATTAGAGGAAGAAAGAAGAAGTCGTCGCAGACGCAAGAGGTGCATGACTGGGTTCTCTCGTCGTGGTTGGCATCCAATCCCTCCAGTGATTCGAGGTTAAGCAGTCGCAATTGGAAATCATCTCTGGATCCGAGGCAAGGAAAGTCTAGAAGAGCCTCACCGCTGGATGCTGACGACAATTAAAGTGGAATTTAACGAGGAAGTGAAAATAATAAGCAACAGCAGGAAGGTACAAGAAAGACACCACTCTCACACCACTACTACTCATCATCAGTCATCACAATCATGCACTGCAAACAAACAAAAAATGCTACTTTCAACATTTAGAAGAAGGGGTGATGCGACAGTCCTTGGGAAACTTGAGATTAGCTTAAGCTAATAATGCGTAGATTTCGTTAGAGAAAGCTTGAAACTTTCTACGGGCCTAGGAGTGCAATTTTAAAACTAGATTAAATGTGAATTATGATTTATCTATTAGGGCTAATATTATGTGCAACATGTGAAGGCTTATTTAGTGTCTAGCAACGTTTGTGTTTGTATGACATATGATATATATATACAGATACCATGTAAAGTATTGAGTGATTGTATTAAGAATATAAGATGTAGTTATAACTTGGCAGCAGTACTTTTTTGTCAAAAATATTAAGCTGAATATTTGCAGCGACCCTTTTAAATTCCCAGAAAAGTAAAGAGTTTGTTTCAAAAAACGAGTTGCATTGCAGGTTATACAAATCTGGATATACATATTTAAACGGTTTCTAAAAGAGGTGGTTCGTATATTCGTCTCTTGGTCGACCTTTACTCCGGTATCGCCGGAGGTGCCCGATTTCACACCTCCATCACCCCTCATTTTCGTACATGTTCGACTTCCTTGGCGTACTTACTACAACTTCCTTCATGTCGTTCTGAGAAATATCCTTAGCTGATCTTATCGACAAAGGTGTCAGGATGGCCTTGACCTATAGAGGATTCAAAGATTCAAAAACGCCACTTTATAGCACCACCACATTTCACATACTAACTACACTATTTCACTTGTCCTTCATATCATAATTATCTCCAACGGTGGCAATCCGTTCACAACCTATGCCTATCATGTTTCATAAAATGATGATCATCCTCAGCTCAGGCATGAGCTTGAACTTATGGAAACGTCGTTCAGCATCCATTTGTTCCCTTTAAATGTAGTTCCGCTATGACATTTTAAACTTACAACCGGATTTCAGTCCCTCAGAGGCGATTTTTATAAAAAAAAATAACAAAAAATAGCATTAATACCAGTTTTCGACTCTCTACATACGACATATATCCACCTCATCTACTCATTCCTTAATTTGTGACATGGGAACACTACTAATATATAATAAGATTACTTTCAATTTTATCCCATTTGAAAAAACGAAGTACCACCTCTACACACCTCTAACCTTCATTAAATAAAAAAATCAACTTAGTAGTTCCCTCCGCCCTGTTGTCAAGAAGGGTTTCTCCAACCTCACGCGCCATGAAGATGAACGTGCCCTTATATATCATACATCATAGTACATTGTATCATATAAGCATCATTCCTGACATCGGTCTTTATTTGAGCTGTCTGCAGGATTGATATGCGCACCACCATGTGTAACAAATGATATGAGTTGAAACTGCAAACTGCAATGCACCTTTTTGTTTGTTACTATTTTGTTTACTATGGGATGCATATTACAGTCACATGCAAAGGGTAATAGGTCCGTCCGTACGGAATATGTTTTGCAAGCTGTCGTGTGGCAACTTTGCGAAGTTTTGTGCAAATAAATTTTCCATTTCCACGCGAATTCTGCACGCTATATTTTCGGTGTTTTCTGCAGTTAGTGTAAAAAAATAATTCAATGATACGTAAAAGTAATGTGATAGTGCCGATTTGATACTCTACCCACCGATGATGATGATGCAATCAGATTTTTTTGTACCTGTTGCAACTTTAAAGATTTAGGGAGTACGATCTGGATACATCACGTTTCAACCACATGCTTTGCCAGATGCATATGCAAACGTTGCAAAGTGGTGTTAAAAAAGGAAGCCTGAGCCACTGTCTTTATGAAATCTAAATTTAAGAAGCACTTCTTGTGTAAACTCACGTCTTGTAAGTAATCTTCTCCACGTAACTCTTTTCTTGTGACCTTTTAACCATATATATTTATGATGTGGTACTATTTAGTTAACCATTAGCAGACGCCATCAGAGCTTGAGACCAATTTTTTTCATCGCGCGGCGCTATATACTCGGTCGGGAGCACGGTCGGAAAATGTCATGTCAAACATGGCAAAAAACATAAAGGTTGTTATACTCGAAAACCTTGAAAATATGCTTTACTTAAATCGTCTTCCTCGGCATATTTTCCTTATTTTCAATGTTTAAATTGTAATATCGCTTGGTTTAAGATAAATAAGGAAAATTGGATGTTTGCAGAGATGAGAACTATTATACAGTATACCAAGAGAATCTGTTTTTCATTCACGATAATATGATATATGATAATTAGCAGACACAGACAAATAAACGTTTTACTTTCTCATTTAGCAAATAACTGATAAATTTGGTAAAGTACTGCTAGTCAATTTTAAATTGTTTGTTTTGTTTTTCCACTCGCACCACCGTCGTCATGAAGCCAGATATCTACCTACGTGGTGGTGGCGGTGGCGAGTGGTGGATGAAAAGATAATGTAGTAGTGCACGACGCATGTCAGAGGGTTAGTTTTGCATGATGATAACCATCGCAAACTATTATTGTACCCCTATTATTGTTACGCAACTTAAAATTAGCATGCATCAAATTAGTACGATACTGTGTCAAATGCATTCCCTTTAATTGCATAATAATTGAATGAAATATCGATTTAAATTATTAGAGTTCAAAAGTATTTTTTTACCTTTAGCTTATTTTAAGTAAAGTAAGGAGGTGAGCTTTAAAGAGGAATTACCTAGGTCAATACATACTCTCGTACAATTTAAGTGTAAAAAAAAATCTGAAAATTGGAAAATTGTTTTGGTCTGCTTTCGTGGTATTTATTGTCAACGGTTTCAGGAGTAAAGATTAAGTGTACTTACACGAAACATATTATATAACGAAATACTTATTTCAAAGGCAAAATAATAATGTTCTTGATAATAATACATAATTAGAGCGGATGAATTTCATATAATCTTAAGTAATCATCTTAAATCTAGAGTAACTTTGAATCTAGAGTAACTATATACGTAACTTTGAATTGACGAAAAAACAACTACTCTGACAAAATGGGATTTCTATGATTTTTATAAGGTTACAAAAATGTAGACGTAACATGATTTTTTACTTGCCTCGGTGAGATCTGGTTCTACGACCAGTTGGAGGCTTGCTGGTTTCACTATAAGATGGTGGTGGTGAATAAGGTGGCGCTGGAACTGCAGGAGTTGGAGCTACCGGTGAAGATGGTCCAAACAGTGTAGGTGGAAGCGAGACGGTAGAGCTGGGGGGACTAGGTATTCCAAGTCCACTGGATTGATTTCTACATACGAAATGAACAAAACAAAAACGTTAGAATTCCCCAACAACAAAATCGTCAGTTCTTTTTATATACAGTGAGTTTTATAAGGTTCAGCATGTAAATCTTTACCCTTGATTCGGAGTCCAAGCTGGCAGTGGTCCAGGGGGAAGCATATTGGTAGAAAGTTGGGGCAAGGGTGCAGGCAGCCCAAGCTGACCGCTTTGATTCCTACAAAATGTAAGAAGTTAGATTTCTCACTTAACGAAATACGAGTATTATGACAGCCAGTGCAAAAAAAAAACCAAAATGTATTACTTTAAAATTAAATGTGTTAACTTACCTTTGTTGCTTTGCAGGGTCTTCATCGTCAACGTAGCTGTACTCCAAGTCCACATTTGAAGGTTGGACATAGGGAGGTAAGGCAGGCATCTGTGGAGGCCTACCCCACTGCCCTTGAGCTTGCTGTCCAAACCCAAATCCTCCGTTTGGTGGTGGAGACTCGTAGAAGTTCATAGTGCTGCCAGGTGTTTGGTGAATATTTACTTGATGAGATCCATCCCGGAAAATATTCATCAGATAGTTTCCGTGAGGATCACGAGTGAACTGAACGTCGTCCTGGCGCCCAGGATACTGAGCGTTGAAACCAAAGAAGTTGTCTGACATTTTTGCTGACGATGGCTCCAAATTCCGCAAATAGCCCTAATTATTTCTGGACAATTTAATTTTAATTTTTCAACAAACGAAAAGAAAGTCGCTTAAAAAATCACTGCTCAATCGAAGGAAATTATTTCACAAAAAGTAACGCCAACGGATGGTTCCAGCTCAGGGAATAAACTGAATGACCTGCTCATTTTCACAGCCTGCTCTCTACTTTGGGACTAGAAGCGGCGTATTTTCGACATTTTGTCGTATTGCAAGATGATTCCCGTCTTCGTCTTTCCCTTCTTATCGCTCTTTCAAAGGAAAGATAAGGAGGATGTGTACCATTCAAGAAGTTCCTTTATATCCGTCCGTTTCAATTAAGGCATACCTTCATTAGCATATTATGATTTTAGATAAGGGGGCCAACAAAAGATATACTGTGAGTAGAAAGACACTAATGTAAGTCAATGACAACCACTGACCCAGTGGGCGAACGCAAAAATTCCCTTCAGCAGAATCGATTTTGTATAGAAAAGTGGATCGGCTAGAAGGGAATTTTTGCGTTCGCCCACTGGGTTCCCAGTGATTGTCATTGACTTAGTGTCTTTATACTCACAGTACGACGTCGGTGGCCTGCGGGTCTTTCTTAAGACTACGAACGACTCGTATTTAGGAGCATACTGTTATCAACTCTGGAGACCTAGATGCACCATGAAGCATTTTGGATTAAAAATAATGTGGTGCATGGAGTTTTTGGATATATTTAGTTTTTTTTATATATCGATGCATGTGATGTGATGAAGGATTGGGACGGGGAGCAAGGGATGGATCGTCAGGGGACGGATATGCAAACTAAATTGACGAGTTTCTCAACAACAAAACATAACAATAAAACAATGGGGAAGAAGAACGTCATTTTGTTCTACATTATATGTACGTAGTTTATCGTATCTTTCATTGCATCAAGTTGAACATTTGCTTTTTTTTTTTTTTTAAATATTTCGGAGCTTGTACATAATAATATATTTTACCCTACGCAATCTCCACTTCCTCCCCGCGCCCCAACTAACTAACTACACCTCCCTCCACCACACACAAT
>JAANSN010005692.1:0-11928 GCA_036850665.1 Dicranocentrus wangi
GGCAGCAGAGATGATGGTCTGTCTGCCTGTCAGCTGCTGCTTGTATGTTTCCTCCAAGTGTGGCCCAGTGCCCATCCAACTGACCATCGAGCAACTTACCTTCTCCTCTCCTGCCGCTGCCTCATGCTTCACAATTTCGCAAGAAAAGAGGCTTTTTTTGGCATCGCATGGCATAATATTATTTATGCAATTTTTACAGCGTTTTGACAGTTTCCTCGCGGAATGAATGACAATATGAATGTGCAAAAGCATGATGAGGAGGAATGAGGATGAATTATATATTTATTTATATAGAATAGTCTCATATTTCTCATATCATTCTTATTTCCTCCTTGATTTTTTACTTAGATTACCTCCATCCAACCCTCCACGCCACCGAATGAACCTTCTCTCTAACAAAAATAATATGTTATGATGTGATGGGAGCGTGCGTAGTTAACATTTTAATATAACATATTTTAACAACTATTATTGAGGATGGGGATACATACAATATCCTTTTCACTTTTACTACACAAAATGAATCCAGAGTAGTTTAAATTACATGGAGAGTTTGCCCTTGGTTGAATCAGTCTTTCTTTTGTTCAATCAACATATATACCAACGTTATTTAATTACCTATACGCTTTTACAACCACCTTTGACAAAAAGTACGGACGCACGACGACTTATTATGTTTTCGACTAGAAAAATATATTTTTTACTTATTAAAAATACATTCATGGTTTTTTTAGTTGATTGGTTTGTTACGTAACATTACATCTTGAATCGTTGAACATGCTTTTTGCAACAGAGAGTACGTACGTAGATTTAATTAAATTTCTCAAAAATCCTTCCATTTAACTTGGGATCCTTTTGCGGCTTTCTAAAAAAGGACGTGGGACGTGGAACT
Organism: Dicranocentrus wangi; assembly: GCA_036850665.1. Classification (NCBI taxonomy): domain Eukaryota; kingdom Metazoa; phylum Arthropoda; class Collembola; order Entomobryomorpha; family Entomobryidae; genus Dicranocentrus; species Dicranocentrus wangi. The sequence continues at coordinate 893 of JAANSN010005692.1, forward strand.
GGATGAATGGCTTTTGAAAAATTGTATTTCCATTCCATGCATCGGTTATTTTTATTAGCACCTCCTCTACTTGCTCTATGGGGTCCAATCGGGATCAGATTCACGACCACTGGAGGAAATCTCATCATGCGGATAAAGCTGATGCTGGCCACCACCACCCCGTTCGAAATCCACAATTGCTTCCAACCTCCCTCCATGTCCTTCCCCTTCCTGCTGCTCCTCCTTCAATATGCCCCTTAGCTTGACCACCACCTTTCCCAGGTGCTTATCCAGCACATGGTTCTTCACTTCCGACTTCCACCACATCTCTTTGGAGCAGTAGGGGCAGCAGAAGCGACGCGTGGAATCTTTCCCTTTCACCACCATCCTCTCCATCGATTTGGCAAGTGCCCGTTGGAGCTGGGAGTCGGATGTGCCACGTGGCAGCCTTTTGGCGAGCAGTTGGAGTGGGTGCTTGGACAACATGTGTCTCTTCAAATTGGAAGGGCTGGATCCGACTCGCCCGCATACAATACATGTCGTCAATCCAGAACTGTTCAAGGCTCTCTTCTTGTGGTCTGCGCAATTGTGGGTGCCCACGAATCTCCAGTCGCAGGAGTAGGAGGTCTCAGACTTGATCGAATTGAGGGCGACCTCGTTGGCGTTCTCAGAGGTATTCTGAAATGTATCATTATCCGCGGCGACAGAGACGGAATCCATATTGAATTCACTTTGTTGATCACCATCTTCGTCTCCTCCATGACCCTCCACCTCCTCAATGATTAAAGGCAAGCCTGATAATAGCTCACTCTCGAAACTGGCCCCACCGCTAGTTGCATTGCTACTACTGATTCCTCCATCATTGATTTCACTCCCAGTCTGGGCGTACATGGGCCACTCGGCAGCAATAGTGGTTCTGAGATGAGCAGATGGCGATGTTAAAGTTGACGACGACCCACTTGAAGCCGGGAAAGAAAAATGTGTAGCAGCGTCTTGTGTATAATAACTCGGTGTTGCTGTAGGGGGAGCATGAGAAGGAGGAGGGGGATTCCACAAGGGAAGTGGTGTTGGAAGTGGAAAATCATCCAAGCAAGTAATCCTCGCCACTGCTTCACGTAATTTCTTCAAACCTGTACTCCAAAATATTAATTATCATGAGCCAAATTATTTTGCATTTTTGGCGAAAACTAAACTACTGAAAATTAAATAATTTAAGTATTATTAAATGTGGCTCGCGACTTACATTGTTTCTTCGCCTCAACCCGCAAATTCTCCGCCATAGTCCCGCAGAGCAACTCCAGCGGATTCCGGCTTTTCATTTTATTTTCATACTCAGCCTTCCTCCTGAGGGAGGTGGACCCATCCCGGATGTAGCCGTGGAGTGTTCTGACGCACTCATCCATTTCAAGGAGGGTGTCCCCATGATTCTCGTACAGGTTGAAGAACCGGGTCATCACACCAGAGCACTGGTGGCATAGGTCTGATGGTTTCATCTCGAACCCTGCTGAGCCGCCGCCGTGACCTTGTCCAAGGGATTGATTCTGCTCCAACTGGAGGGACGGGTGAAAGTTGCCCAGCTTGACGACATCAATTTCCAAGTAGCGCATCATCAACTGAAAGGCTGGAGTTGATTGTTGTTGATACCACGAAGGTGGTGTCGGTGTCCTCATCCTCCTCTGCTCTTCCACGCCAGTGCAGTCTTTCAGACAGAGAAGGCAGCTTCCTTTCGTGTTGATTTCGAACATTTTCGATCGGACCACCTGCACGTGTCGCCTGCATGTCGACAAAAGAGAAACCCCACCAATATGAAATACTCTATTTCATTATAAAATAGACATACTTATCTTATAAACCTCTTGTGTGTAACTGAAAAAATTTCTGTCTCCCCGGGGGAGGTTGGATGTCTCCTCGTCCCTTCACTGAGGTCAGTCAGCCCAGCTCAATCCAAATCCCCTGTCACCAGCACCAGCCTGTTTTTATTCCACCTCCTAAACAACCCAAAAATGACAAATAGAGAAACAAAACAAGGGCAAAAATTAGCGAAATTATTACGGAGTCCAAAATACGTGGAAGGAGGGGGAGGCGGAGGACTCAGGTCAAAGGTTGCAGGTGTATTTAGTTAAATTTAAAAACAAAAAATTTAAAAGTAGACATTAAAAAAGGTAGAAAAAGTACTTACAAAAAGTTGCTTCCGCCAGCCCGTGTTCAGTCAGTCTCCACCTCGTGCTCCTCCTTGACATCTGACTTAAAGCAAGTAGAGCAAGAGCTACATTGTTTTTATTATTTTTAACACGCTTCACTTTCCTTTTAACTTTTGTTGTTTGTTTGCTTTGCTATTGTTTGTTTTTATGGAGGTGGCGAGGTGGTGGTGGGGTGGGGTGGGGGTGGGGGACTTGTTTCTAGTACTAGGCACACACACGTGCGTGCTGTGCTGGTTAGAATACCTCCTATATCAGGTATTAATCTAATCCTTGTTCAAATTTCCTTCCCCGCCGGCAAGCCGGGGCAATGGGATCTCGCTCAATTTTTTTCCACTCAAGTTATTTCGTGGTTGCTGCTGCGGTTTGCGGTGGTGAGTCGAGCCTGTGCTGTGGAGACAGTGGAGAGGACAGAGAGGAGAGGAGAGGAGCGGAGGCAGACCAGACGTAGGTGGAATGGAATCAGAGAACGAAGGCAAGGAGAGAAGGAGGTGGGTGGTGGGTGGGGGTCCTCACTTTGGCTTTGCTTTTTACTTTTTTTTGGCTGCATCTAGGTATGTAGGTAGCTCTATTCTTCTCGTCTACATTCAACAACAACATTGACTGGATGGATGGATCTCTGCTCTGGCTGGATGGCTGGCTGGGAAGGAAAGCTTCAACACACGACGACCAGCAAAAATTATATATTTTTATGGATCTCAGTAATCTCAGACCTCACTCAGCTGAGGATAAATTATAAATTCGTGGTTTGAGTGACGTTTCTTTTAAAAATTACATTTATTGAGGGTCAAGGGTTAAACGGTGAAGAGTCTATAAATAATTAGTAGGATATTCGGGTTTGAGTTGAGCCCAAGAGCCTGGTAACAGGAAGGAAGAGAAAAAAAGGAGAGTCACCACTCACCACTCACCACACCACCCACAGATCCTCAACCACCGATGATGACCGATATTCCCTGAATGAAATTTCAACCTGTGACCTGGCACCTGGACGAGCATCATTCTGCTTATTGTATGTGAGGTAATACAACTTTTTAATAGACAACAAAAATTATTAGTAAAAAATTGGGGTGTGGATAAGGTTGAAGGTTGTATTGTAGATGGGAAGGGACTTAATTATTTTGGTTGCTGGCATTGACTTGTTCCATTGAGATTTTTAACATTTTGAACAGGGATGTATGTATATATTTACTAAACTTATATTATAGGTGTCCGGGCTCTTGAATTGATAGAGGAAGACAAGAAAGAAGAAGAAGGAATTACAGAGGAGTTGGAGTTATATTGATTTTGTTGATGCAATAATGTTGGAAGCGAGAGGCCCTGGAGGAGAACCCAAAAGCTGCCTATTTTGTAGTCGTCGTCCCCGGGCCCGTCCCTCCTTTGAAACTGAGAATAAGAGTGGAGGGATTCGGGTGGCGCTCAAAATGCTAATGAGGTACTTGAAAATTGATGATGATGATGAGTCACTCAACTCTAGCGTATTCCTAACTAATGAGCCTGATGATGATGAATTGATGATGGTGCCTCTCCTCTGTGATAAGTGCGGTCCAGTGATTTCCGAGTTTTGGCAAATATATCAGTCCCTGGAGAGGCTGAGACTACAACTGGATAATCGACTCCACCTGCTACACAATTTCATTGAGGAAGGGGACGAGGAGAAGGAGTTGACCTGCAAGGAGGAAGCCGAGAACATCTCCAAGAACCCGAAGAAGCAGAGCCACGCCAAAATAATCCAGAAGTTAAGGGCGCAAGTGAAGAAAGAGTGTAAGTCAATAAAGTCAGATCAGAGGAGAGCCAAGAGATTTTAATTAATTAAATGAAATTTCATTTTTTAAGTATTTAAAATTATATTATTCTATAATTTTAGGCTCTTCAAAAATCAAGTCTTCGCTTCCCAGAGTGCTCGGAAGTAGGCCGCTCCTGCCGGCCACCCTTGGCCTTCCCCAAAACCCCGAGCTATCTGCATTGATTGGGAAAACGAGAAAGAGGATTATGGAACGGATTCGAATCGCCAAATCACAACGCCAACGAGTGCAGCCCAGAAAGTCAGCCGCCGCCCGATCATCCGCCGAACACCATCATCATCATCATAATCACCACCACCACCACCACCACAATATTCCTTCTGTGGACGTTAATTTGCTGTACCCAGCTCCGACGATGGACGAGGGCCCCCCACCTCACGAGCACCCAGCCGCATTTTTCACCCACTTTTTGGACATGGACACAGGGTCGTCAACGACGTCATCAGCGTCAGGAGCAGGACCAGGTGGTGGTTCAGCAGTGAAGCCAACTTCGTCCTCAAACAAGTCCTCCTCAAAGGGCAGTGGTGGGTCCGGTGGCGGCGGTGGCGGTGGCAAGTTTGCGTGCACCGTGTGCGGCAAGTGCTGGCGGGACAATTACAAGCTGCAGCGGCACATGCGCTCCCACATGAAGCCCGAGGATCGGGAGACGCTCGCCATTGAGCGCAAGTTCCAGTGTGAGCAGTGCTCCTCCTGGTGGCCCGACCGCTACAAGCTGACCCGGCACATGAAGACCCACTCGCAGGAAAAGCTGTACAAGTGCGCCGAGTGTCCGGTGAGCCTCCGGGATTCCCCCCACCTCAAGCGACACATTATCCGGCTCCATCCGTACTCCTACTTGAAGAACCACCTGCCCCCTGGGATCAGCGAGGAGCACACGCTCGCCGCCCTCAACTCCCTGGGCGACACGTGCAAGGTGGTCTCTGGCGCGGACGGGGAGAAACCCTATGGATGTCCTCATTGCAGGAATCGATGTTCAAAAGTGTCCCTGCTCAGGGATCACCTTTTCCAGACCCATGTCCAGGAAGTGGTGCGTTTCATAGTCAACAAACAAATCTAAATTACAAACTGAAGTTGAGTGGTCAGGCAGATTGGTGTTGGAATGCGAATGTCAGGGTCAGGTGGAGAAGGAGAAGGCATGCATCTCTTTAGCTGTGCTGTGTAATAGTTTTTTAAACAATGACATATTATGAGAATGATGAGACATGACATGGGTCATGGCCCAACCAAAAGAAAGTGTAAAAAAACTTGTTTTTGACAATTTAGAATAATTTAGAATTTGTATTCTATTCAATAATCTCGTCGTAACAACAACCCTTTTGTAACTTACTGTAACTGTAGTAAATATCCCAATTAATTTTCAACCATATTTCTAGAAAAAAGGATATTGTCCAGCTCCTTAACTATTCTCACATCAGTAAGTGAACCGGCTAAATTGTTGGTAGTATTAGCAGTTTAGAGAAATTAATTTTCAAGTAAGGGTGATAAAAAAACTAGTAAAAAAAATTGTTTTTTTTTCTGGCACGTAGACCCGTAAAAATTTGTTGCAATTACAAAACTCTACATAAAATTATGTACTACAGTACAGTTTATGCATTTACAGTTAACATGATATAAAAAATGTAAGAAAACTAAACGGTTATTAAGGCTACTCTTGCAATTAGAACTAATAATAATAATACAATGTAAAATCCAAAACAAAAAACCATTTGATATGCAGTCTTGTACTATATATATATATATATATAGGTATATAGCAAATAATAATTATTTGTTACTATTGTACTACCAGTGTTTTTATTACTAGAGATTTGTTTTTGTAGAAGAATAATAGTTAGAAATTTGTAACTTATGATGAAGCAGGATATACTAAACCCTAAGTTATTATTATTCTAGACTAGAATATATATACACCACACCTAATTATATTATAAATAGGTAATTATCATCAGCATTGTTCACAAAATAATAAAAATGCAACAAGGAATCAATGTCGAAAAAAGATATATATATATTTTTAGTCGCCTTCGTTCGTTTTTTTCTTTTTTTTCTTCAGCCCCTTCCGGCTTGTCAAGTTAGTCTTATCAAATTTGCCCGGCGTGTCCCTCATTTCCTCCGGATGTTTGGAGTTGACGTGGATCCTCAGATTGTGCCGGTGGGCGTACTTGGTCCCGCAGTATTGGCAGACGTACGGCTTCTCGGCCGAGTGCGTCCTCCGGTGCTCCTCCAGCTTTTGCTTGGTCAGGCACTTTTTCCCACATTGGTCGCAGGAGAACTCCCAGCTCTCCGGCCCGGAGTGGGCCAGCTTGTGCAAGTTGTAATTCTCCTGAAACCGGAATCCCTTTCCACAGAGGTCGCAGATGAAGGGGCGCTCCTCCCTCGGCGCCATGTCGTGCTTGTTCCGAACATGGCACTGGAGCGCCGACTTGCCCCTAAAAACTCGTCCACAGTGACTACACTCCATGCGTCTCCTGTTGGAGGAACTGGCGTCGTGTTTCATTCTGACGTGAATTTGGAGGCTGACCTCCTTCTCGAACCCCATCCCGCAGCCCACCTCCTTGCAGACGAAGGGGAGGAGGGAGGTGGAATTTTTTAGGTGGGCCACTCGACGGTGGTAGGATGCCCGATTGCGGGTTTTAAACGACTTTCCGCAGTCATCACACCTTTTCCGAGGATCCTCCTCCTTCCCGTGGTCCCTCTTGAGGTGGAGCACCAACTGACTTACGGTTAGCACGTAGGTGGGGCAGTATCTCTCCGGGCACTGGTGCGCCGCCTTAGCCTTGTTGTTGGGGTGGTTCAGCTCCTTCTTCAAGTCGTGCCAACTGTTGAAGTGCTTGACGACCTCGTTGGGTCGGCAGGTCCACTTTGGACAGACGGCGCAGTAATAGCGTCGTCTCCTCATCCTGTCTAGGTCCGGAGCCGCCTTGGATTCCGGGTGGACCCGGCGGATGTGAGCCCACAGGTGGGGCTCCGTTCTGAAGTAGGCCCCGTCGCAGCCTGGCTCTTTGCATTTGTGCTCACCGGACCCGTGCACCGTCTCCGTGTGAAGCCGAAAGTGGCCTTGGTTCGCAAACTTGGTCTTGCAGACAGTGCACCAAAGTCTCCGTTCCGTTAACTCCACAATCTCTAGTTCCGTGTAGGTGGGGGCCAGAGCCTTCTGGGGAGTCCTTTGGAGTCCGTGGGCTCGTTCCAGATGCTCCGCCAGTAACCCCAGAGTTGGCAAGCGCGTCGGGCAAGTGTCAATCTTGCATTGAAACTGGAACACTTCCACCACGTTGTCACTAGAGTCACTAGTTGGAGGTGGTGAGTGGTGGCAGAGGCGTTGGTGCTCTTGGAGGAGTTCCACAGTCAAGAACAACCACTTGCAAATACTGCACCACCGCCCATAAATGTTGTGATTGTCCACAAAGGGAATGAACTGCTTTCGAACAACGGCTCCTGACACTCGCTCATTCCCACTCTTCCGTGGTGGCCAGGCGGGTGGCCGTGGGGGCGGCGAGGCAGATTTCGACGAGCTCTTGATACCTTCGTCGTCGTCGCTGGCACTCCCTCCGTTCTCATCTTTGACGGGATCCTTGTAGTCTTGATCATCGGCTCCCCCATCATGAGACTCATCATCGCTCATGTCACCATCATCATCCAAATCGCTCGCGTTGGAAACGGGATGATGAGGACTTGTCTCGTGTGCTTGAAGACTCTCGGAGGAGGTGAACGTCATCTCACATTTGGAACATTTGAACCGCCTCCGAAGTCGCGAATCTACACAATCAGATATATAATAACAATCTGTTTTATTAAGGAACCGCTACCAAGTTAAATCCCACTATCCATGATATTTTTTTCTCTTTTGGATTATCTTACCCACCTGGAACATTCTTATTGGCTTTCCCATTTGAACCTAATAATAATGCCTCCTCCTGCTCCTCTTCAGGTCGTGGAATTGGATTGTTGATGACCACATGGACGACTTGAGTTGTACTACTGTCGACTCCTCCCTGGCTAAACGGTTCAGGCTCATTTGATGATCTCAATCGATTAGGTTGATTCCTGGGATTGGAAGTGGTGGTGATGTAGGTGGGATTTGCTTCTTCATTCCCGAGTCTTCTCGAGCAATTATTGTTCCTCCTCCTCCCCTGCTGCTGATGTATCTCTATCAGGTGGAGCTGGGCCTGAGCTGGAGTTAAAAAGTAGGCCGAGCAGCCAGGGACCGTGCAGGTGTGCACCTGGTGGGGCTTCAGCCGTGTCGTGTCATGGAACTTGATGTAGTGTGCCACCCGGTCCTTGTTCTCAATGAACCATTTGGGACACACGGCGCAATTCTTGCCGGTGCGCCTCAGTCCCCAAATCCTCGCCGCGGCGGGGGACATTCCACCCGGCGGGGGTGGAAGTAGATGCCAGTGAACCCGGGCCAGATGCTCGTGGAGCTGCTCCAGCGTTGGAAAGAAGGAGAGGCACTGCTCACTTTGACACTTGATCAGATTGCTACTGCTGCTGTTGTTATTACTCCAATTGGAGGGTTCGTGGCAATTTCGATGATGCTCCCGTCGGAGGGCCGAAGTGAGGAATAGTTTCTTGCAGAGCTCGCACCAGCGCCCAATCTCCTCCTCGTAGTCGTAGAGGTACTCCTCCGGGAGGCCGTCGTGGTCCAGCAGCATGTGGGAGCTGAGCTGGACGGGGGTGAGGAAGTAGGCGGGGCACAAGTCACATCGGATGATGTCGAGGGGGTGCACGACCCCCTCCACCCCATGATGACTGGTGACATGTTCCGTGTAGCTGGCCGGATCCAGAAAGACGCGGCCGCAAACTCGACATGTCTGCGCTCGAGTGTGGATCCCGTTCTCCCAGTGGATTTGTCGCAGTTTTTGGATGCTTTGGACGACGCTTCCGGGATGACTAGATGGATGGGTGCCGGATGACACTAATGGCGCTTGATGAGACTGGTCCATTCTGAAAGTATTTGGAGCACTACACTGGCTGTTGTAATAATTAATTGGTGGGGGAGCTGGTGAATAGGGTGGATGAGGAGGGGCAATAATAATGATGGGGCTGGTCCATTCTGAAAGTATTTGGAGCACTACACTGGCTGTTGTAATAATTAATTGGTGGGGGAGCTGGTGAATAGGGTGGATGAGGAGGGGCAATAATAACAGGCTCAACAAGAGTGGGTGGTGGAGGAGGTGGAGGATAGGCAGGCTGCTGGAATTGCAATTCCAAACGTGCGATTTTGTTGCTTGGCAAAGAAGAAGCAGGCACTTGGGAACACGACGTGTACTGGACGCTAACCTCTGGTAACGACGACACAGGTGGGAGAGCTGGTATTACTGGAGGCGATATAATACCATTATTTCTTAGTAGTAGATCTTTCTGAACATTATTAAAAGTCGGTGGTCCGCTTTCAGATTGAATAGTAGAAGGAGGAGTCCTTGCGTTTGGTTTTGGTTGACTTTGACGGAGTGAAAGAAGCGACGGCGACTCAATCGGGCTATCATCATCCGACTCCAAAATTTTGACTAGGAATGTCGCCACATCGCCGTCTGATGAAGCCAACGAATTTGAATTTAAATCTGCAGAAATCCCCTTTGAATCCTCCTCAGATGGAACCAGCTCCTCACAATCACTTATTAGTCCATCGTCAGAAAACGGGGAACTGGAGTTAGCCATTCTTATTGACATTATATCGGCTTTGGTGGTGGCTTTGCTTGGGGAGACTTCATGGCAACTTGGGAAAAAGGCAACTGATGATTCTCCTTCTTCCAAAGAACATAATGGTGACCGATGCACCACCTCCGCCCCGTCACGGTTCACAAATTCATTCGGCTGTTGTTGTTGACCATCCGCGGAGAGTAAATGTATTATTTCTTCTTGATGGCGATCATTTGTTATCGCCATATTCGGACCTATTGTGGGCGGCGAAGGCGTGCGCGATATTTCTTCCATTGCAATTTCATTTTTCTTCAGAACGTCACGAGTGAGAAGATCAGTTGCAGCTTGACTAGAAAGTTTTTTGGGAGTGGGATTTCCACGTAGTTCATCAGGAGGATGGTCAGCGGGTGTCCCACCGCCTCCATTTATAATTACAGGGAAATGTCGAACATCCTCCCTGGGAGGACTTTTCTCCAGCGCCTCCACTGAATCTGAATTCTTCTTGCTTTCTTTCAATTTAAGAAGCGTCACTTGTGGAAATCGTGCCGATAATTTGCCTGAGCCTAATTAGATTGCAAAAGACGAAACTAAAATCATTGGTGTTATTCATTTTCAATTTTTTGCCAATTTATAATTGCATTAAAAGAGTGGTGATGATGAGATGATCACCAACCAAAACTAAAAATAAAATAAATTAGCTTTTAACTCTACTCAACTCAGACTCAGTCTTACACTTTTTGAGAAACATGCTCCTCCATTCTGGTAGCCCACCCAATTCTTTTCCATTCCGTCGACTTGCGAGCTTCATAATTTTCTTTAATTTCCAAACCCTCCACTCCACCCGCAGCTCCACTATTTTGAGCTGGTGGTACCACTGGCAAAATGAGTCCAGCGTGGAGTAACACTCTTGACAGCAGTTCATCTCAGCAGCTGAGATTTTGGAACTTTGGTGGGGCTCTACAATATTCAGATATCTGTGGAGTAGCCTCAGATGTTTCTCGAACCTTGTGCCCGTTTTCCCCCCTTCCTTCTCCCGAGGGAGAAAGGATTTCAAACAGAAAATGCAGGTTGGTTGGTTCACCATTGTTGTTGTTCCAGCGCTTCCGACTCCTCTAATCATCTGAGCCAACGGACGCCGTCCTGGTTCTATCCTTCCAAGTCACCAGACCAGTGCCCAGTGGTCCCTCCCCCCGTCTTTTGAGCTCTAAAACTACAAAAAGGTTGGCAAACAAAAAACGAGATGATATAATTAATTTTTGAAGTTCACTCCAAGAGTTTCTAAGCCATATAATGGACAACTCAAGCGGCAAGAACCCGCCAGGACCCCATTAACCCCCTACAGGACCCAAACCCCATTTGCCCCCTACAGGACTCAAACTCAATTTGTCCCCTCCAGGACACAATTTCCAGGACCCTA
>JAANSN010005693.1:0-11923 GCA_036850665.1 Dicranocentrus wangi
ACGTTTCAGAATTTCATAGTTTCCTCAAACAAACGACGAGGATAATTTTATCCCCGCAATCTCATCTTGATGGTTGACCCACTCATCGCAGTATCACTATATATCATCGTTTTCACCAATTGCACAGGATATTGAATACCGTTATTGTTATATATCGCAGTATTTTAGCTTTACCGGAAACTCCGAGAGCTTGTCAACGCCTTGTCGTTTGTGTGCAAATCGAACAATTCTAATTTTAGCTACCACGCACAGGCACATGCACAGGCTACAATAATATTGAAAAACAACTTTTCTTTCTGCTTGCGAAGCTCGTTATCTGTTTCTGTTATAAGAGCTAGATGTCACGCTGTATGGAGTTGTCATGCACGTATCAAACACACTAGTTTCTTGAAATGCACAATCAAGGACGTTCGTGTTCACCCACACAATCTTTCAAAAAGGCTTATTATCCCACAACTGCATGCATATGCATCATGGAGTTATTCATGCAAAGAATTATTACTGAAGGCCGTGACGCAGCTAATCATCACGAGTGAGTCTTGCATGGTGTGCCTTATTTCATGCTAATTTAACCTTGTCCATGTTTTCTTTGGTGATAAAGAGGTTTATTTGAAGGTTTCCCATTAAAACCGTGAAATCATTTGAGCACAAGCATGTCCTTGACATCTGGCCCTCCTGGATTTGAGAAGAGCTTAGAAAGAACGTGAATGAATGAACGATGTGGCACGCCTCGCACGGGAAATCGTAGAAATGCATTATTACAACACAATCTGTGTATCAACTGAATCAATTCCAAACAAGCTTCCCTTCCTTCATTTTCCATCATGTCGGTAGAGTCACCGGAGCAGAAGGAAACTCTAAGGAAAAGCGTGCAAGTCATTTACGGAAAGAATGTAAAGATTGCCTTTCGGGTATTTCGATATGCATAGACTACGTACCTATGCTAGCTAGTTCAGGAGACGTATATCTAAATTCTCAAAGGAGCAACAATTTGTTTTCGAAAGGAAATCACGTCGGTGTGATGTGATTATCATGATTATATCGTGATCACAGCCAACTTTCCATTTAAAAGCTATTAGTCGGAATAAGTAGTGTATTATATTATCACCATAAAATCGTCATGATTCCTGCAATCGATTTATTGCTTACTCATTCATTTCATTCCGCGCTTTTCGTTTCTTTGCCGTCTCCTTTTTCTCATGGGTTTGTTCCCAAGAACTTTCCTCCGAGTTTGTCCCCAAAAGGAACTGGAATGAATGTGGCTTGGCCTGTGAAATATTTTCTTGTCGTGTTTTACAAGTTGAGCTTATTTTTTTCTTCGTGCTCGTTCTGTGGTAAAGTTTGCTCTCTCCCTCTCTGTTTATTGTACTACTTTTTCACGTTGGTGTATAATAAGTATTACCGTATTGTAGAGGAAAGTCTTTTTTATGGTTATGATTATTATCTTTCATTACTTTATGCGGTGTCGTGCAATTTAGCGGAAAGAAAGACACGGTTCCGGGCCCGGATAATAGACAAACTTGTTTGTCTACAAACTTCTTTTGGAACATGATCACCTTTTTCGCTCTTTGAATTGACATAATTTATTATTTATTACGTGACCTTTCAATTTCATTTTGTAAAACTCGAGGAAAAAAGTAATGAAAGGAGGTCACTTTTTATATAATTATCTTTATGGTTGCATTAGAGTGCAGAATAAATATTTTATTCAATTAGGCAAACGTTTTTTGGAACAAGATGGAGTTTTATCAAAGTCAGTGATGTTTAAGAAAGTGTAAATGCAAAAGCTAAAAGAAGTTTTTGAAATCTTGAATGAAGGTGTGCGTGGAACTTTCTCAATGCATCTGATTTTCATTGAAATTCCAAAAGACACATTTTTGAAAGCTGTACGTTTTCTCCAAGCATGACATACTAAATAATCGCATTTAAACCACAGGCACGAGAGAAAATGAAAGAAACGAGATTGTAGTAATCAAGGTGTTGTTCCAGACGACATGGAGCAAGCAGACTAAGGTCATGCGAAGTTTTTGGGGAGTAAAGAAAACGTGAGACAATCAAATCTAAAAATCAATAGGTTGCTACTCTTATAACGTTTTTCACATCCAGGATCATTCTGATGAGAATCCTACAAAAGCGTGATATTGCGGAGCATGATCACGTAGTTTTACTCACTGTGGATGGAAAATGGTTCATTTTATTCCATGTCGTGATCTGAATGAATAGAAAAAATTAACTTCTTTAATAGCGTACTTGTGATCGCTCCCTTTTATTGCTTCATTCTATTTTCCAAAAGCGAATGTTTCAAATTACTGGGAGTATTTCCGAGAGACCGGTAATGATAAGCATTGTGTCCTAATTGTAAGTTAGGGCAATACGTTTTCTTTTATTGCAATGTTAGTAACAAGCGCAATTTCTGGTTATGGTACAGACATAATAAGATATTTGCAATGTTGGCTTTTACTTTTATTAAAAATGGACCTCATCCTAACGATTTTTAGGTATGTACAAGGTGGGGTCCTCCGATTCAGTCACGATCTTCATCTCTACTTTATAGAGCTTATCCTGTGTGTTGCATCGTCTAAGCCAAAAAGACAAAAATATTTTTGCCGAATCAATGAACTGTTGCTATTCATCATTATAATTTTTTTTCTAGATTGACAACAAATCGTGGTTCTTAAGTTAACCAGGGGAAAATCTTGTTAAATCCTTGCGGAAAGTAGAAAAATGTGTAATAATTCATCGATATTAATAATAACACCAGACACAAGCTTATTACCGTTTTACTACACCTTACTTCTACTTCTGACTATATTTGTGTGGTTGGTTATATTCGTATTCTTAAAAGTTAACAAGAACACGAAAAAACTTGCACCTTGCGTGAACAAATTACTTGGTGAACTCTTGCGGACCTTTTTTCCTCGTCGTCGTGCTTTCTCCTTTCTCCAGCCATCCATTTGTCTAGGTAATCTTCATGCTCCATTTTTTACTTTAGTTTTATCTATCTCAACCGTTCTTATTCTCCAACTTTTTAGGTAGACTAATAATCAAGTATAACGATATTAAAGTAGTTTACCCGAAATCCCATAAGTATAGAATATGTGTTTTGTAACCCGTGTCAGTTATTAAAATTCCTCGCTTTTCATATCTCAATTACAAGTATAGAGTCATAGTCATCTTGAAAAACTTATTGACCAAAATATCCTCAACATCTGCCCCTTTTTTCAAAATTTCATCAAAGGTTGATGAACCTTATCGGAAGTATAAATTTGGACTATCATATACATTGCTCTCTTTTGGTAACTTCAATTTTGTTATTATATGTCCCTTCGTGTCCATAAATGTACTTTACTGACATTGTTAAAGGACAACAGGTTCCAGGTTTTCGGTTTTTGATGAGTTGACGGGAATGGTTTCAAGACATGGAACAAATGGTAAATGAAATGATATATATTTTTTCATCGAAGCAAAGCGCTAATACCTTTGCTTCGACGCGCTTCAGTTCAGAAATTCATAATAACTAGCTTTCGGGAAGCGCACCTGGAGTAGAGTTGGAGCTCCATGATGTGCAAGTTGGTGTTATGGCATAATGGTAGAGTTTTCCTGATTATCACTTCTACTGCATTCTTACTCTCGCAATAGTTTTGCTTCCCTTGTTCTGGAAAGCGTAGATATAAACGGACTTCGGTTTACTCATAAGCGTTAATTTACGACGGAGGCTTAAAAATGTGACCTGAAAAGGAAACCGTTCATTGATTCGACTTCGCTTCCCACAGCAAAGCGGTAGGAAACATGATACGACATGAATCCTCAAGATTTTCGTGTGTTCTTATGTGCTTCTATTGCACACTTCTTGTTTCTCGAAATACGTGTAAGACAGTGTATGTTTGCTTTCCGATGGTGCTAATCCATATCATTCCTACTTCATGTTCTACTTTCACTTCACCGTTTACAACACTACTCCTATTTGTAGTTTTGTAATGGGATTTTGTGTCGAGGAAAAGCTGAAGTGAAATTGCGTACGCTGGTAATATATCCTGATGTCTCGCTGGCCTTTTATTGTTAGATGTTCACATCTCATTTGAATTACACGACTATTGAGTGCTAGCTTGCTAAATTGTGAGGTATTAATTTCAGACAGCTTGTCCCATAGGATCATATCCTGAACATCGAAGTTGCGATATTTGCAAAATGAATTAATTAGAAATGAATATTATAATGAGTCCGAATCATAAATGTTATTATCCGCTATTCAAAAACTAAACTAAGAACTCCTACTTAGTGAGTGATATGGCTCAACTGATCGTATCTCAACCGTATATAACAGAATCCCTAGACACTAGACAAAATTCGCAGTGGCAATTAGTGAGAGAAAAAGACAGGTAGGTACAGCAAATAAAGTAATAACGACGGACGGAGACGGAAAGTTTTATGAAAGTGCCTAAAAAGCTATGTATGGAACAACAGCTACGGAGCAACAGACAGAAGTCACTGGACTAATATTTTTTAGCTTATGATCCTGACTCGCTCCTTCCCCAGAAGGCACTTTACAGTGAAAGGAAGCGAATAAATCCATAAGAAGAATCATAAAAAGGCTGCGCGACAAAACAAAAAGCGTTTTCATGCAGCATCGTCATTCAGTCACAAGAGCATTTTCCTTTTTACTCCATTTTCTCATATCATTTTTTATACACAATATGTACTTGACTTCACATCCACTTTTCCCTTTCTTTCGCTGCTCGAAACAACCTGGCAGATGCACAGTCAAACTTTGACAGTATTTTTAGGAGTTATGAGCTTGTCGTTGCATGCTCTTTTGCGTTCAGGGATTCTAAGGACTTTATTCCATTCCACTACAAATCCAAGGAAAGCAAGAAAGGGTCAGAGGATGAAGTGTAGTATGGCATTACAAAAAGCATTACATGAAAGATCACTCGAGACTTTTCACTTGGTACAAGTCCTCCAATTTTAAGTTTGTCGGCTTTTTCTTTCCCTTCCTATTATAACAAGAAGGGAAGTTCATTATAAGATTGCGTAATTTCGGAGCGTCTGTATGTGTGTCTTTTCTCCTTGTTTATTTGCATTGTTTAATTCGCATAATAAGGTGTCTTTGTAAATAGACTTTGAGACTTTGCATCGATACATAGACTTTACATGGACATATAAGTCAACAATTATCAAACGGAGATGGTTTTGATATCAGAAACACACTTTCTTCTTCTATAAGTCACAGTTCAAACGAAACTACAATAACCACCCATGCATCCATGTTTTATGAGGAGTGCCTGGAATATATAGAAATACAGAAATAGGTACACACCTTATGCTACTTTTCACAATCCGCTTCGAAATGGTCTATTTAGCAAGAAAGTAAAAAAGAAAGAAACCAGAAGAACAAGTTATAGCTAAGCATAAAAAAGACTAACAATAAGATCTTTAATGCTACCATCACTCTTTGACCATCACCACCGACTCGTTCCAATTCATATAATTGTTGGTCTTTCTCTGGGAGTGAGAGGGATATATTATGTGAATCATCTATTGTTTCATTATTTAATGCGAAGGGATGGCCCCAGTAAGGAAGGACGGGCTAGAGATTTATTGATATACGTGATCTATTCACGTACCCTGTGAAACAACACAAGACATTTACTTTAACGATTCATCTACCAAATTCTGTGTGACTGGGGCTGATCTAGGCATTCAATTTTCACAATGAGAAAAGGCAGATAATGACGCTCAGGCGGCGTGTTGTGGCTATTTACCATTTTTTCCTACCTCCTTTCCCAAATTCTGCTACATATTAACGTCTGACGGTCTAGCTATTTTCCTCCCGTCGACTGTGTAGAGAAAAACCAAGAATACAAAATGCAATTCTGGAAAAAGGCTGTGCTCATTATAGTCTAGTGACTAGTCAGTGACTGCAAGCTGCTCCCAATTTCTCCACACATACTCCAGCGTCATCTCCTCATGTTGGCCAAGTACAATTTGGAAAACTACACAAAGTTTTCGTTCGTTTTTTAAGAGAGGAAGCACTGAAAAGTTCAAAGCACTCTGGAACGAGTAGCGCAGTCTGGATCACATGAGCCCCACCGAGAATACTTATATTATAGAATATAGAATAGAAGCATATAGAACTCAACTCAACCTAGTATTTTACGAAAAAACTTGTGGGATATCCTTTGTCCCCAAACTATTATTATTTGTGCTTACCATAATACCACCACTCGCTCAACTACTTGGTGAATGTAATCATGCATACTGCATATCACGCTCGACGGCGTAAAATACAAAGAAAAACAATGTATTCAAAACAATGTTCGCCTCAACTTACAAGTACACACTAGTCTTCTTTGTTTTTGTATGAATATGCATAAATATACACTTCATCATACACATTACAATATATTGAAAGGGAGAAAATCTAGATATCGCTCACGCTGTAGAGTTTCCCAGCGAAAGGGACACACTTAAGGCTTGCTTCGCGTTTTTCGTGGATGTTCAAATCCAGTAGTTACCCTCCCGAGCATTTATTGATCCCGACTTTTGTGTTGTTTCGGGAGTAATATGTACGTACGTACGCGTGTGTTATCGTGGAAAAAGTACGTGCTGCTCTCTCTCTCTCCAAAGGTATTATGTATGTGCATTGCTCTCGGTCGACCTATCAGTGTTATCGGTGGGGGCTAATAGTGGTAGCGGTAGAGGTGCCCCAGTCTATTTTTTCTCTCCAGGCAGTTTTCCTTCGGTATTCGACTTGTTCTGGACCACCAGCGAAATTTCACTTTCTCTCTCTTATCCCTTGCCTGCTGCCAACCAACTCACTCGGCTCCACTCTGTATATTACTGGTTATTATTACTTGGATATCATACTGTGCGGTTAAACGAAAGAATAGAAAACGTTCATAAATTCCCAACTAGCGACGAGCAAAGTCGAGGAAAAGGGTATGTTATGCATATATAGTCTTGCAGTGATGAGGTTTTAGCTTCGCGAAGTGCGTTTCTTGTTTCTTGTTCGCCTAGCTTTCCAGGGAACCTTTTGGATTTTTTGCCATTTGTTCATTTCTCCCTCCTCTTCAGGCTGTGTATGCTGCGTACTTTTGCCTTTGCCCTAAACAAAGCTGGAATCACGGGAATAAGGAGTGAAAGCTAAGCTGGATATTGGTTGTGCTGGAAGCTGTCACTCCATCCACCATACCACCACCACTCCGTAAAAATGCACCATAGTCTACAAGAAAGGAATACATCCTTTTTTTAAAGCTTCCTAACGTTTTCATACTATATTTGAGCTTAGTTCTACTGTAGCTAGCTTCCAGGACGGAAGTGAAAACTGTGTGGCATGGAATCTCCTTGTTCGAAATAATCTCTGTGGGGAAAAAACCTGGAAACTTATCCAGTTGCACAGAAATATATATATTTTGGAAAGGTGTAGTTTTCACAGTTAATTTGTAGGGTTTGTGTTCATCCAGTGTGTCATGTTGGAGTACACCGAGAAAATTTAGCATCAACTACATGATTCTTCCTATATATCGTTACGTGTAGTCCGTCACTTCAACGGGGATTCGTATTCACATATACAAAAAATAGTGTAGTTCGTAGCATGTTGCAGTAGTGGCTTGTGTAGTGTTTTCCGTTGTGCACTAGGGAATTGTGAAGAAACACGTCTTCGGTTTGCCTCCCAGTGTTTTTCCTCGAAAAACTCAAGTAGACAACGAAAAAGAAAAAGGACAGAATCGCGATACAATACTCAATTATCCCAAAGAAAAATATATTACTTTCCTTTTTCTTCTGTGGTTTTCATATTAATATTGAAAGTCAAAAGTCATCGAGACGACATATTACAATTTGGATATTGTGTACACGAAAAAATCAAGTATTATTCTACCTTGAGTAGCTTGGTTTGTTGACGGACTAGTGGAAATGGACGAAAAAGTGGATGTTTGCTAACATCTTCGTTTCGGTTGTACTTGGAAAAGAGGGGTTGTGTGTTGCAGTTGCGAAAAAAAGTTTTTAGGCTTTCTTTCCTCTGTGTTTGCACACATTACTCCGCCTACCTCTTCACTACTCTGGGGATAGGTACGTACATGCTCATGTATGGAAACAAGAGCACTTCTCATCTTGATAGTGATGATGATAGTGATACAACTCGAGAGAAAACCTGCTGCTACTCTTGCTCCTCTCATTTTCGTGTCACGTAGTTCTGCACACTGTTAAATAGTTTCGGTGAAAGTACTTCCAAAAGAAGTTAGCTAAACAAGCCCAAGTGAGCAAAAGGGGAAATTCAGAGTTGAGCCAAAGGAAAAGAAAGCAACGGGAAACAGGAAGCTGTGTAAATACACTTAACGAGAAACTGATACACAGGAAAAAGAACGTTTTAAGTGGATATTGTTGTTTTAACTCAAGTGGTTTATATAAAGGTCGGTGGTGTCTTGTGTGATTGTGGTCAGCCGACTTTTTTCACGTTTTCAGAATATTTTTATTTGCCACTCTTTGTCCATTCGAGTTAGTGCAGTTTTCTCTATTCATTACGACTCAATCGGATTGCTTCCGTTCCGCTCTCGCTCTTACTCCAGGAACAAGTACTGCAGTGTACCTGCAGCAGGCACAGGATAGCATACATATATGCATTGCATAAGAAACGCTGAGAGTAGATTTCGAAGCTGAAATCCTGGCTATTTGAGTTCATAATTCAACATTGTACTTTCCCACCTACGCACATATTCAAGCGTAAACTTCTTCAGGACAAAGACTTACGAGCAGTTTATTCAAAGTGATATTAGCAACGGGTACTTTACTGTGGCTATTTTATATTAATGGCCAATTACTAAAAAGTACTGTCATGGCTCAATTTTCAAGTTTATCAAGTCCGCATACTGCTAAAGCACAGAATGTGATAATACTTTCACTCGCGGTTGTCAGCAAACAGCCTCGATGAGCAATTTATTTTAAGTTGTGCGTGGTCAGAATTTTGTTTTGTAAGGGATTAATATCGTAATAAGCGACTAAAAGACAAAATGCATGGAATCAGTGCACATTCTGCGTTGGCAATCAAACGCCAGCGGAGAAGAAGAGACGGACCTCGGAGAGGAAAAGGAAGGAGAAGTTCCGTACAACAAGATCATTATGAAGGAAATAACACGGTAAGAGAGATTCAGTCGATGAAATAATACAGCTTTGTCTCACTGCTACTACCCTTGAAGCGCATAATGAAGTGCTAATGGCCATTTTTTGTTGGTTTGATATAAAAAAGGTCATGGGCACAATTACAATGTTCCACGTCGGAGCCGTATTCCTCCTGTTGGCAGCCTTCCTTATGCTAGGTGCAGTGTTAACAAGTGAATCTAGAAGGGAAACGGTTGAGCTAGTAGGCACGGGCATAATCTGCTTGATAATCGGCCTCTTCCTCGTAATCCTGAATCGATTCTACGGGCAAAAGGAAGAGGATGACTTGGCCAACTACGTCGAAACTCGACTAGGTCGGAGTAGGTCAGGCCAAAGATTATACCACGAATCCGACTCAATGCCAGAGCAACTGGGTGGTGCCGCCGGACCATCGAATTCTGTATCAATGGAAAGCGACATCAGTCAAGACATGTCATCCAAGACTAAAGGGAACAAGCGAGGAAAGAAAAATAAGCAGAGAGGAATCGAAGACACCACAACCGCAGTGAATGGTGGTCAAAGTCCCAAAGTCAAAGACATGGTCAATGAGCATAATCAACTCAGAAACTCGTCGTCGCCGTATCATCATAATGACGTCTCATCTGCAAACGTTACCCTGGATAGGATTGCGGAAGAAGGGAGGATTGTCGGGGTGGGAATGGAGCATCAACAAATTTCTTACGTGAACGCCAACTACGATGACATTTCATCATCCCGCGGAGCCAGTAATAATTTATACCGGGTATATGACCGCGACTCGTATTCACGTGGTGGAGGGGTGTAAGGGAGAATCTTGAAGAAAGCTATTTAAAATAACATATAAACATTCATAGATTAAATATCTTCTTTTCTCAAGAAAAACTTTTTCCACAAGTATATATGAATATGCTTTCAATCAATTTCAACAAGAAACAAAACATAATATATTACTACCTATCATACTCCACACTTATAACTATACGTATATACACATACGGATAAACCTTTTAAAATTACATGTAAATTTTGTCTCTCTGTATGTGACTCCTTTTCTATTGAAAATATACTATAACGATATTACAACGATAGTGTCTTGTATGGATATTACATCACGTATATTTACTACTCTCTGCTATCTTCGGGTGTGTGTGTCACTATATATTACGTTGATAAAATATAGGTACCGTAAACATTTCGAGTTTGCTGCGTAAAGCCGAAAAAATAACAAAAAGGGGGAGATATAAAAGAATTTTGTGTATCACACAAGCGAAGAATGCAAATTATGATGAGGAGTGGATATTGGCAGTAGAGAAACAAAAAAAAATGGATAATATATATAACATATTTATATTTGTAACACGTTAGACATCCGTAACGAAAAATGGACACGTAAATTTCCTAGTTTAACATGCTCTCATGCAAGAATCATAATGGTGTGTACTTTCACCGTACCATAAGAGCCCCGCCCATTTTCACTTACACTTCTTATGATTACACTATACATATAAAATACAAACAGGTTTACGGAACGGATATAGGTAGGCACTATACATTCAATCTAAAATTAACAGTGAGACTCAAAATAGTGAGGGGAGCAGTGTGTTCTCTACAACTTTCTAAATTGTCATAATTTACGAGGCACAAGTTGTCAGGATTTCCAATGAAAAGTTGAATTTGATTTAGTTTACGCATGGCTGGTTACCGATGACATGAAGTTTTATTCTACTCTCACAATCAGTGCTTCTTCAAACCAGGGTTAGAAATTAAATGGAGTGATATCTCATAAAGTATAAGAAAATGTGTGCACGTGCATGTTACAAAAACGTGAACATGCGAACAATCAAATAATTGCTTTTCCGTGGTTATATACTGCTACGTTAAGTTTTACTAGACGTTCCGTATATATCCATATAGTACAACACTAGGCGTAAGAAAACGTGTGTGTGTTGTGCTGGTGTGGATGGGATAAGCATTTCTGGTACATAACACATTACTCCAATTTTACGTATATTGCACACATTTGTTTTTTGGAGGTGCAGTTGGATTTAACAACAGTTATACCTTGTGATACGTAAAAATAAGGGTTTTTAAATGCAACCCTATAATTTTGCTAGAACGAATATTGGAATGTCTTTGCCAGGCTGCCGCATGCAGTTAGTTGTACTATCCATCTCTTCACAATCATTTTCATGCATCGTTTACTTTAGTTATGGTATTTCCATCTGCTGCTTCTCCCTTATCCTTCAGAACTATATACGCACAAGATTTGGGGCTGTATTGGAGTTGAGTTTAGTGATCCTTGTCTCGCAACAGAAGTGGAATGGCGCAGGACACGAGAGAGAAAGCAAAAGTAGATCATTTAGGGAAAAGAGAGAGAGAGTGTGTGTGTGCAAAAACATCATCTCAACTGAACACGGTTTGACATCCCATTGCTTCCAGTTATGCATGTAATAATGTATGTAGAAATTGATTGAATTGAATGTCGTTTCGTACACATCAATTGCCAGCTGAGTGCTGAGGATTTTCGTGGTTTGGAGCATGAATGGGGGTATAGAAAGAGTAAATTTACAATTTTCGAGAAAACTATAACTTCCACTTCGTCAATTTACCACACTGGGGTCAATCAAATTTCTCCCCAGGTCACTACTTATTCTTGTCTAGTCATCCTTCTTACCATCATTGACAGATCGCGTTTATTAATGTCATATAACTCCGGAAATGTGGGCGTATCAATATTCAATTATAGTTACAAACTTTTACCGTCAGTGAGGTTGAATAGACTCCAATT
>JAANSN010005694.1:0-11916 GCA_036850665.1 Dicranocentrus wangi
GAAACAACAAGCCTTCATGTGAATAAATAATTCCATAACACAAACACACCCATTCTATTAATAATAATATGGGTCGTGCATGAATGAAATGATGATTGGGGATGTTGATAAATATTAGTAATAAAAATGTCAACAAATTTAATCTGATTTAGTTCAAGCCTTGAAGCGAAGCGCTAAGGACATGATGGCGAAACAAAAACGCATCGCCATATAATGCCTTTGAAAAAGTAAAAATAAATCTGGTTGTTCTCTAATTGTTTGCGGCAGGGGTGATCGTGCAGGATCATCAGCAATAATATGGCTAATCTCCCGGTGATATCAAATGGGAACAATAAAATATTTTGAAATCAACATTTTTTCAAGCCATGACAGTTTCCACCTCCCTGGTGCCAACAACAATAGGAAATTTGTGACTTATTCTTTGGTTCTTTTCTGTACTTTTCCACATGGCAATGTCAGTTGTCAGATTGTTTACTTCAATAAGAATAATAACAATAGGAAATTTGTGACTTGTCCATTTTTGTCTTCGAGTACTTTTCCACAACCCACACAATAACAATAATCCAGTTTAAAAATGGCTCATGAATGAATATAGTAAAACGTAGAAATATTTGTGATTCCTCCCATTCCCCGTACTTTTCCATATCATGTCAAACAATGTCACAAGAAATAATTTGCAAACATGTTGATCATAATAACTCAGGAAACCCCCTTCTGAACTGCCCTCCTTAATAACTCAGGAAAAAACAGTTTATTTCAAAATAAAAAATTGACATGCAGTGCTGACCAATTTATTTGAAGGTTTGTATGTAATGCTAATCTCACGAGGGCTTTTGTGGACTCAATCGGGATAGTATAAAAGCAGGGAATGGGCACGACTCCTGCATCAAAGTTTCACAAGTCCTTTTTGAACCAGAAATCCAAGAGCAAGATACATATATTTGAAGCCTGTACATCGCCGTGACAAACTGAAAATGAAGACAATTATCCTAGCTGCATGCCTCCTCCTGGTGTGTTTCAGTCAGCTGGCAGTGGAAGTTTTTGGGGTATTTAAAATTTATCTTAATTTATTGAAAAAAGAAAAAAAAGTTTAAAATATGTTCTCTCATTTTAGCAAACAAGCGCCATAACCGATGCGCGCCATGTAGGCATCCCCCAGCCAGAACAAACCCGTGCCAGAAGAACCCTCTTGACAGGAGAAACCCCGCCGCCCGAAGAAACTCTGGCCCAAGAAACCCCTCCCCCGGACGATAAATGATAACGCCTGGAATACACCTAACGCCCAAGTTACCAATTGGTAAATGAAGCAGCATAATACTACAAAAGGAAAGCTGAACGATCATCCACCCTACCATACCCCATCACACTTATGCAAACCTACAACATGTCAATGATGACAATATCGGAAAATAGTCTATTACAATTAAATCATTTGATATAGCTTAGTAAGCAAAAGTTTTGAAATCCATAATATGTGGAATACTTGCTCGACTCATCTTAATTGGGAAAATAATAGTTTAAATAAATGCATGACAAAATGTTATTCAAATTCTCGTATGATCATTCATTCCTCAAACAGCAAAGCATAGTAACGAGCACCCTGCATGTTTACTAAAAAATGACTAGCTTATTGCTCTTGTTGACTAGTTTCACCTTGTGCGGCGTTATATGTCATGTGATGAGCGAATATCAAGCAGTTGCTATGGAAGGTGCTCCCCTGGATCCTAATCCAAAAATTCTGCTGCCCAATGACCAATAACATGTTCGCTGAAATTATCTTTTAGTAAACGCGAGAGGGCCACAGTTGTTTTTGTAAAATTTGCACACATCACGGTAAACTAGCGTGCAATGGGCTCATACAAATTCTAAAAATATTTCCCATTTTACAAATTATTGTTTGAATTAACTATTTAACTCGCATTTGATATTTTTTTAAGAGCCATCTCCACCTTTCACCAACATCAGCTTGACATGTACAAGGGAAGTACTACCTGAGATGCCATTCGACTTCGGACAAACAAAATATCAATTCTATACACGTTTAATACGTAGATTAGATTACGAATATGACGTTGATTTTTTGCAACACTTATATACGAACTATTACATAATTCGAATAAACAAAGTGTTGGGGCAGACGTAATACTACAACATAACCTTCGACACTGCTAAATACAAACATGTTGTTGTTGTTGTAACCTCTATCTTCCCCGTCCACCTTTGTCCTTTTCGATAATATCATCAATTGATCAAGTAAGTGATGTTTAAGTATCAAAGCAGTTTGCCATTCAATTTGCACAGTTGATACAGTTTACATTGATAATGAATAACAATGATGAAGTTGAACACAAGAAACAACGGCTTGGAGGGGAAGTTGGAAGGATCCACAAGGAAGTTGAATTCATGTGCATAAATAATTCCACAACACACACGCACAACCATTCTATTAATAATAATATGGGTAGTGTATGAAGTGATGAAATGGGATGATGATGATGATGAATATAATTATAAAAAATGTTAACCAATTTAATTTGCTTTTAGTTCAAGAAGGACATAATATAATGACGAAGCGCATGGCCATATAAAGGTAAAACTAAATCTGATTATTCTCTAATTGACGGGGTGGTCGTGCAGGATCATCAGCAATAATATGGCTAATCTCCCGGTGATCTGCCAAGTGGGAACAATAAAATATTTTGATATCAACAATTTTTTGACCCATGACAGTTTCCGCCTCCCTGGTGCCATTAGCAATGTGAAATTTGTGACGTATCCACTTTTCTTCGAGTACGTTTCCACACACAAGACAACAACAAATAAGAAATGTGTATGCATCTACTTCCGACAGGAAACGCCGCTGCCAAAAAAAGCTCCACCCTGAGAGATTAAGCAGTACTAAAGTAGAAAAGGAAAGCTGATGGAGCACCCACCCACCATACTGGAACATTGGAAATTAGTCTATTACGCTTAAATCATTGGGTAGATAGCCTAGTAAACAAAAGTTCGGAAATCCATCAGAGGCGGAATGGTATAAATACTTGCAAATGAAATGGCAAAATCTTGTTCACATTCTTGTATGTTTATTCCGCAAAAAACAGCAAAGCATGCACACTAGCGAGGACCGTGCATGTTTACCAAAGATTCATTGCATAAATTGTTCCAATTGTCTAGTTTTACCATGGGCGCGTCATACTCATACAAACAAAACATGAAACTTGTCATCCATAAACTTCATCAGCCTTATTGGACCTTACAAAGTGTGTTACCACGCACCTAACAATAAGATTATGGACTGCCATGTCATGTTAAGTCATGTTAATGAGTTACACAATAATATGTTCTAAAAACAGAGGTAAAGATTGGAGGATTTTTCAACAAGATCTGATGTTCGGCGGGGGTGGAGCTAATTTATCAGGATTTTATCCCATCTAGCAATACAATGGCATGACTGACCAACAGCCAACATCGCCACCAACATTTTAGAGAAAGAATGTGCTGTTGTAAAAGATATGGGTTTGTATGAATGGTGCAAGCATGACACGCAGCAGAACTGACGTGATACTGCCGTTGTTAGGCGATCACAACTCAAGCATCAGTTGGCACTCACTCACGACGTGGTTTCGCATGCATTGAAAATATTTCTCATTTCTAAAAACTTGTATTTATAACCACAAAATTGTGCAGTATATGATCTAGTAGAGAAGCTGACCCCGGGAGTATCACAATTACAACACAATTTCCCATTGAATGTATTAACTAATGTGGACAATGGCTTTCCCATCAAAAGTGTCGTATGAACACGACAATCCTTCTGCACCTGCCTACCGAAACCTAACTAAACGGACACCTGGTCTCAAAGTTATTTTCCTTCTAATTATCATTAGCGGGGTGAAGAGAAAATATATATCGCAAATTATTCACCACGAACGCACGTATAAACTACGTATCAAAAGTATTGATTGAACTAAAGTATATATTGAATTAATTTCAGATGGGCGTCCTATATCGATTTACTTCCACTATAATCCTGTCAAACTTCATCCCAAGCGGGAAAGAACAGAACCCAACTTCAACTAATACGCCGACCATCCTCCCAGCGCCGGATATCACGTCCGCCGCCCCCACTCTGCAAAGCAGACTGCTAAACATTTCAAATTTTTCATATCGCCGAAACAATAAATTTCTTTGTAGAAACTTTCAAGACAATAAAACACAACAACTGCTTCCAGTGCTGGTGCATTCCGCAAGAGCCCACTTCGTAGAGAGACAAGCTATTCGCAACACTTGGGGATCACTTACAAACTACCGAAATTTTACCGTGCGACCAATATTCCTCCTGGGAGAGGCCAGACCAGAGGACATCTTGCTGAACTACGAGGTGAACCTTGAGCAAAAACTGGATGAGGAGCACAGCCTGCATAATGATCTCGTCACGGGAAACTTTGTCGACAGCTACAGGAATCTCACTTACAAGCTTATCATGGGCTACAAGTGGATCCTCGAAAATTGCCAGGAAATTGAATTTGTGCTGAAGGCGGATGATGACATAGTCTTGGATATTACGCGTTTCATTGACGCGAGACTTGCAGATATTGAGAGGGGCCATCCCATGGATTTTTATTGCTGTCACAAGATCCACACGAAACCAATTCGTCATCAATCACCAAAGCTTTTTGTAACTCTTACTGAATTTCCAGACGAATATTATCCAAATTATTGCAGTGGCTGGGCCTCCGGGATCACCGTAGAGTGGATTCGGAAGCTGTACACCATGAGCCACGTAGCTAGATACTTGTTTCTCGAAGACGTGTTCAGCGGGATTTTGACAGAAATGGCAAAAGTGGCGTTTCGAGAGAAACCTCACATTTCCAACATTTGCCGTTGGTTTGCTTTCCGTAAAGCTTGCAGGGACATTATTACCTTGGGGGATACCTCAGGGAAGTTTAAGGCAGTTGTGCCATTGCCCAGAAATGATTTGTTTGCAGAAGAAATGGATTGCGTATGGAATTATAACTATCGGCGCGTGTCTCACAATCAACACTATTAATTAAATTTGTAATAATTGAAATGTATTGTGTGGAAATCGGACATGGTTTTGTAACATTTAGGGGACTTGTCTGTTGTAGTAATAAAGGAGAGAAACATATCGAATGAAATATTTTTTTGCCTCACAAATGTTTTGACTGAATGTTTCAACATCCTAGAATTTCGAAATGTGTCAGTTTTTTGGGTTACAAAAGTATCAAGTTGTTTCACATTGTTGTGTTGTGAACTGCAATTGTTGTGACATGCAAAATTAACACGTTATGCGTGCCTGCTTGTTTTTTTCCAATAGCCAATAATCAAGGCAGCTTTCCGGTCTTTCATTCGTTTAAAATGCCACGCGATAATCCATGCTAAATATTTTTCACTGGCGGAGATGGACTGGTTAGTTTGATTTGCAGCAAAAGTTTTTTTATAAACTTGCCCCGTAAACTTAAAAAATTTTCCCCGTCTAACTTAAGCAAGCGAAGCGATTAAGAAGATATTCTAGCGATTCAACAAGGAAGGATTCAAGAATTTATTTCAAGATTATCAAGAATTTTGACCTTTGAATAAAAACGTTTATTATTGTTAGTTCGATTTTCCCTTTCGCCATTCCCTGACCTTGCGTGTGTGAATATAAATAATATCATGACAAAAAATCATTTTACTAAAAAAGTATGTTTTTGCAGGAAGTGAAGATTATTTGTGTGCGTGTTATTATGAATATTAAATGAAATGCGTACGAATGGGTTTTATTAGTTCAAGCTTATAGGGATCTGATAATACTTTCCAAACTTTAATAACATTCCACAGTCCATTCGCAAACTTCCACATAATTTATAAAACCAAACAAAAAATAGTAAATAAAGTTTGCATTCCCAAAATCCGATTTATGACCACCAACCCACTTACTACTTACAATTAGATCAACAAACGGACAAGTGAATTGGAGAGCAGAGTGTATCGCCCACACAGAGGTGGTCAGGCCTCAAAGGACTTTTCCTTGTGAGCCTGTTAGCCGGGGTGAGGAACAATGCTAATGAAATTTAACTATAAACATTTTTAAACTAAATCATTTGCCATTTAAAAAACACGTTTTTTAACAATTTAGATTGGACTCTTTCACATCATCATTTGTACATTGAATGTGTCAAACAGAATTCCCATTAGCTGCAGAACCAAAGGGGGTAGTCGCCCAAGTTCAGCATCAGATCAGCATCCGCCGGAACTTATTGGTTTGGGAAGCTGGCTGCTAAACATTCCAACATTTAAGTATCGCCGACACAATAAACTCATCTGCAGAAGAGCCGCTCAGAATGATGATGAAGCACAAAATATACTTCCGGTTTTGGTACACACCTCAATACCCCATTTCGTTGAGAGACAAGCCATTCGCCACTCCTGGGGCTCCCTTCGGAACTGCAGGAATTTTGGTGTCACGCCGGCCAACTGTCACGCCAATTTTAGTGTCCAGCAGGGAAGCCAGGTCTGCTGGTGGATACGGCCTGTTGAATGAATTCTACCTGGAGCAAAAACTGGATGGGGAGCACCGGCTGCACAAGGATCTCATCACAGGCTCCTTTGTCGACACCTACAAAAATCTGACTTACAAACACATGATGGGCTACAAGTGGATCCTCGAACATTGCCCCCAAGCTCAACTTGTTCTGAAAGCGGACGACGAAATATTTGTACACCCTACGCGTTTCATTGACGCCAGACTCGACGACCTGGAGTCAGGTCACACCAAGGATTTCTACTGCTGCCAGTGGTTGACCATGAAACCAATTCGAGATCGTAGTTCAAAGTGGTTCGTCACTTTTAGCGAATTTCCAGACGAAACTTATCCCGGTTATTGTGCTGGCACCGCTTATGGGATAACAGTTGGCTGGATTCGAAAACTGTACGGGATGAGCCATGTGGCCAGCTATTTCTGGGTGGACGATGTGTTCGCCACTGGGATTTTAACGGAAATGGTAAAAATTGGGATGCGCGAGAAGCCAAGGGTTTCCAATCTTCGTCATTGGTACGATCTAGTTGGATCAGCTTGCAAAAACGTCATGTACTGGAGATACTGGAATGCCTACTGGAATGAGCCCGACAGATTTAGAGCAGTGGTTCACCTGCAGAGAAACGAATATTTTTTGGAGGAAATGGACTGCTTGTGAAATAATAGTAGGCTCCACGGTTTGGCCCAGCTACAAATAATTCAATTTTTTTGTTTTACAATTAAATAAGTCAATGTGATTTCATTCTTCTTGAAAATAAATGTCTATAAAAATTTATATTGCTGCATATTTTGCATATATACATATATTGGATTTTATTGTATTCTTGGTGTCGGAAATCGGTAGAATCTTGGAGCCCATCTCATTTGACTATCTCTCTTTTCAATTGGAGACGAAAAGCTCTCCTATTCTGTCCACATTAGACTGTGCACTTAGCACAACTTTTTTGTCAATTACGGAGCATGGGGTAACCTTCCCCATGTTCCGTTTCGGTTCAATCCTCCTTGAGTTCAAGGTTTTCCTGTTTCTTCTTTGATTTATTTTTTGGCTTTTCAAGCCACACTCTCCTGTCTGACTCGTAGCGAGCTGGTACCCAAGCAAAGTTGCAGGCACGAGCCCTTCTTTGGAATCTTACTAGCCGTGCGAGTAGTAGTTGAAGTCAAAACTCTTGCTTGAGATTGTGTACCAAGCGAGTTTAGCAGTCATTTTTTGGGAGAAAATCCCATTTGGGAACAGTTAGGATTTTAAGGCACCTCCACTTTGTGTAATTTTTTGGAACCTAGTTCCCAGTTTTGTTTTCCTACAGAAAATAAAAGTTGCAGTTTTTTGAGAAAATAAAAGTTGCAGTTTTTTGAGAAAATAAAAGTTGCAGTTTTTTGAGAAAATAAAACTCATCATCATTCCCATCCTCCTCCTCACTCATCTCACCACTAAAAATCACTCGAATACTCGGCCAATCCAGAGTTACGAACCCTTCTCTATTAAAAATTCTGGAGGGCATAAGATTTTCGAGCTTCTGAGCATCTCGAACAATTCGAAATCCTGTGCTGTCTCCAACACTTGGCATCAGTGATGAATGAATGATGGCTTTTGAGTTGGTAATTCTCACTCAACATGTTACACATCTCAAAATGAAGCAGGCAGCTCCAAGAATCTTTTATACAAATCTTCCAATTAACACAAAAACAAAAGTCACGCCCATATCCCTTCTTGAAACTTTTAACCTTTCCTGTCCTTGCGACAAAGAGCAAAAGAGCAGAGGAAAGGTAAAATCCTCAAATTTTGTTTGCGGCAAAATAATGACACCTGATGCTGAAACTTAATTTATTTAATGTCAAAAATTAGGATTTCAAAAGATATATTCTTGGCACTTGTTCGTGCCGTGTGTTTTCGGTTTAACGTATAGCTCATATACATGCGACCTTGTGCATACCCTTGGCGACTTGAATTCGAAAAAAACAACCAGTTGGCAAATCAGTAATATAACCTTCGTTCGACACTGATAAACTAGTTGTTGAAAGCTCGATCTTACCCTTCCCGTCTTTGTCCTTCACCTTTTCCAATATCACCACCATCATCATCAATCCATCAATGAGTGATGCGTAAGTATCAAAACAGCTTGCCATTCAATTTGCACAGTTGCTGAGCTCTACTATTTTTTGCGTGATCGTGATCGTACAGTGATAATGAATAACAATAATGAAGTTGAACACAATACAAGAAACAACAGCCTTTCATATGAATAAATAATTCCATAACACATACACATACACCACACACAACCATTCTATTAATAATATGGGTCAAGTTAGTCGTGTATGAAATGATGATTGGTGGGGATGTTGATGATTATTATTTTTAAAATATATGTCAACAAACTTAATCTGTTTTTTTGTTCAAGCCTCGAAGCGAAGCGCTAAGGACATAATGGCGAAACAAAAACGCATCGCCATATGTATAACATGCCTTTGAAAAGGTAAAAATAAATCTGATTATTCTCTAATTGTTTGCAGGAGCGGTGGTCGTGCAGGATCATCAGCAATAATATGGCTAATCTCCTTGTGATATCAAGTGGGAACATTAAAATATTTTGAAATCAACATTTTTTGAGCCATGACAGTTTCCACCTCCCTGGTGCCAATAACAAGGAGGAAATTTGTGACTTATTCTTTGTTTCTTTTCTGTACTTTTCCACATGGCAATGTCAGTTGTGAAATTGTTTACTTCAATAGCTACAACAACAATAGGAAATTTGTGACTTATATCCATTCTTGTCTTCGAGTACTTATCCACAACCCACACAACAACAATAATCCAGTTTATAAATGGCTCATTATAATGTAGAATGTGGTAAGTAGAAATATTTGTTGTGATTCCTCCAATTCCCCGTACTTGTCCATATCAGGTCAAACAAAGTCACAAGAAATAATTTGTAAACATGTTGATCATAACTCAGAAAAACCCTATTCTATTCTGAATTATCCTCCCTCCTTAATAACTCAGGAAAAAACAGTTTATTTCAAATTTCAAGTACAAATTTTAAATAAGAGAAGAATTGACATGTAGTGCAGACCAATTTATTTGAAGGCTTTTGTGGAGGAATCGGGGTAGTATAAAAGCAGGGAATAGCACGACTCCTGCATCAAAGTTTGACAAGTCTTAGTCTTGAACCAATGCAGAGAGCAAGAGATATATACTTGAAGCCTTTATATCGTGACAATCCTGTTTCAGTGGCCTGACAACTGAGGTTATTGGGGTATGTGTCTTAATCTTAATTTATTATTGAAAAATATAGAAAAGGTTTAAAACAATATTATGTTCTGTCATTTCTAGCAATCTCAACTACTAACTGTTTCGCCTTTGTCACTGACAAGTTATAAGACCACCTCCTGGGAAATAAAGGAATGTAATACAAAAGGAACCCTAAAGGATCGTCCACCACACTGAAACATTCATCACATCTGTCCAAACCTACAACAACATTGTAAAAATTAGTCGATTACGTTTTTAAATCAGTTAATAGAACCTAGCTAGCAACATTAGCGAAAACCGCAACAGGTCGTGAAATAATTCCTTTTCAAGTCATCTTAAATTTGGGAATAATAGTATAAATAAATGTTAATGAGAAAATGCTATTCAATTTCTCGTATGCCCATTTCCGCAAACAGCAAAACACTACAAGAAGCACCCCTGCATGGTTCCAGAAGAACAAAATAGCTTTTATTCTATTTAGACAATTTGCCTATAATAACATATAATAACTATGCAAAGGTTATCAAATCTGGTTATTAAAGGTTATAGAATCTTCAATGCAACTATCTAAGTCAAAGTTATCCATAAATTTTAGAGAATAATATATTTTAAACAAATGCAAATGAAAGGATACAGTGAAAACCTACAATTACCAACACAGCAATAATACATACCAAATAATAACGGATACGCTGATTAAGCTGCTACTGAAACAACTAATTTGCAGTAGAAAATTTATTCCTAGAAGATGGCTACTCTTCATGAAAGAATTTTTAAAACAAAATCAACCATGATTTTTGAAAAATGAAAAAAACCAAAAAGGAAAAGGAGCAAAACACAGTTGTGGTTCATTCTTGTATAAGAATATTTGTATAAATTGTAGAAGAAAATGTGCACCAACATTTCTAATTTTCTCACGGTGAGCTGTTTTTTTATTTCTTTACTCAATCCATTCACAGTACACAAAGTGGAGTCCTCCGACCTGTTAGAAATAAAATGCGCATCTGGAAGCATCATCGCTAGCAAAACTCTTTTCCATAAGCATGCCATGCTGGCTGTGAAATTCTCATTTTTTTCAAGTCGCACAACTGCCCCAAAATCAGACGAGGAAGCAAACTTCGAATCCCCGTTTGGTTGACAAACAGTCATCGGATCCATTTTGTAGTCGTACGTGTACCACCCCCGGATATTGTACAACCCCGGCTCCTTAATCCCGTAAATAGATCCCACCTTTTCAATTAGGAAACCCGTGTAAACATCCTCCAACCAAATGAATGTCGTCTGGGATGACACCGAATACAGCTTTTCCATCCAACTCCAATTTATTGCGTACGCGGACTGAACACAAAATTGGGGATACGAACCATTCTCCGCCGGTAATTCTTCAAAGGACACGTACCACTTTGAGGTGGGATCGCGATGCGGGGTGGCGCACTCCCCGGCACAAACATAGCAATACATGTTAATAAAACCCCGACCCGAGTCGAGGTCAGCTAGCCACAGGTCAATAAACCAAAATGGGTCAATGAACAAGTCATCGTCTGACTTGATGATTAGCTCCGCTTCCGGACAATACTCCAGCGCCCACTTGTAGCCCATCATGGTCTTGTAAGTGAGGGTCCTGTAGGTGTGCCGACGAAACCGCTCCCGGTGACAATATCTCCCCATAATTCGTGTTCCTTATTCAAAACTTGCTCCTCAAGAAGGAGCTGCTGCTGCTGCACCCGCACCTCCTCATTGTCGTCATGTTGTTGTCCATCCGGTTTCAGTTTCGTCGTCGCAGCCGCCTCTCCGGTGAGAAAAACTAGACGCACGGACAGGTTCCTGTAGGACCGGATTGAGCCCCACGATTGCCGAATGGACATTCTTTCAGCAAAATTGGCCCTTGCAGTGGACACAAGCACCAGGAGAAAACGTTTGGAAGATTTTACTGAAGAGGAGGATTTGCAAAAGTTGAGTCCTGGGTTGCGGACCCATTGGAACTTTGATATGTTCAAAAGCCTATTTTTATTGCTCATTAAAGTCATTAATGATGGCTGTGTAGAGCTAGAGCTGCTGTTGTGCTGCTGTGACGGAGGAGGACCTGTCATAAAATCTTTTGGGGTGATGATGTAAATAAGACACAAAG
>JAANSN010005695.1:0-11915 GCA_036850665.1 Dicranocentrus wangi
TAAGCAACATTTTCAGCTGCCAATGCAGGGCATATACCTACACACATGTATATAGCAGGGTGTGTGTGTGGTTGGTACCTCACAACCAACCGAAAGTTGCACGAATGACTCTCGCTTCAAAAATCTCCACTATATACTTACAGTAAAATTTCCCTAACTTGATTTCCAGCGGAATAATAATGGGAAGGCCGGGAAAATCAGAAATGTGGAAAGAGGAGAGTGCTCATATCTCCAAGTTAGTTTTATTTTTGAGATGGACCGTCATCTCAAATTTTTCCGTGTTGCATAAGCCCACATAACTGCAGTAGGCACGGCTAGTGAGATTTAATTCAGATTTCTCTGAGTAAACAGGTTATTTAACATTCTGCATTATGCAAACCAATTCCACATTCTGCCCTATTTCACAAGAGAAAGTTTTTTTTCCACACTGGAAACATTTTTGGAGGCATGAATTTTACTCTCCATCCAACACTATAGAGGTTCGTGTGTAGCCCTGGAATTATTTTCTAATGCATTATTCTCCCTTGATTCCCCTTTTCCGCAACTTTCCCAACTTGAGTTTAGCGATCACCATCGTCATCCCCGTTACATTCCCCCACACCACACCACACACCATTCATATTTATAAAGGGGGAAAAAGATCAAACAGGTAGTAAAGCAAAAGCTTGTACACAGACAGACACAGAGAGAGCTAAACAGCCAACGCAATTTTCCCCACTCTGAAATGATGGGCATACCTACTTGTCTATCCCTCTTTACCACACGTAGAGGGAATATGGTTTTTATA
The DNA here is from genome assembly GCA_036850665.1 of Dicranocentrus wangi. Taxonomy (NCBI): domain Eukaryota; kingdom Metazoa; phylum Arthropoda; class Collembola; order Entomobryomorpha; family Entomobryidae; genus Dicranocentrus; species Dicranocentrus wangi. Next base: position 788 of record JAANSN010005695.1, read on the forward strand.
TATTCATCCACACTTTAACCATCAACACTCTTCAACATCACCAATGAGCTACAAAACACAACAGGACGACGGCGGCTCGATTTTTGCACACACTCTTCTTATCACTTACCTCCAGACTTGGAGGGCGGATGTGTGCTGTGTTCTTATTATATTATGGGATAGGGGAATCCCGAGACTTTTTGCCATACCCCCGTCTCAGTCCATCCATGCTCATTCCCATATAACAATTTATGCTCCCGTAAATGTTGACCATTCAAGCATAAAAAAACTATCATCATGCATTGCAACCTGGTCTTCCATTCCATACCCAACCAAAAACCCACACTTTTATTGTGTGTCCCTTTCTGCTGCCCACGAAAAAATAAAGTTGTTTTCGTTACGAGTTGACCCGTGACGAGGGTTTATGCATTTCAATGTACAAAAACAGATATATTTTCTTTCCAAAGTTTATTTTCGTTTCGTATCAGTCAAAGAAAATGGGAAACTTACAGTATGTTGACGTGGTGAGCCGCTCGATAGTGTCCTTCTTCAGTTTCGAGTTTTTCTTTCCCATTTTTTCTCACTTCTGGACTTGGTCGTTTTGCCGGAAAAAAATAAACTTGTTCCCTCTTTCCCCTTTGTTGTCCACGAATGAAAAAAAAAACTTTCGACTTTTGTTACGTTTTCAGTCGTCTCGCTGTATAAGTGTGTCACTCCTTTTCATAAAAACAAACTTTTTTTTTCACTAAATCACAATGCGTACTTACCACTTGGAGAGACTGACTGTGGTACGAAAAAAAAGAAACCAATCTGGGTCCAAAACTTACGTGGCTTATATGTTTGTTTGTTTCTTTTGGCTGGAAATGGAGCTGTTGGCCAGTGGACTTGGACTGGTAGGACTAATACATTCCAATTTTCTGGGAAATATATAGATGTGAAGAGACCAACTAACTACATACAGAACTATATATGTTTTTTCTTTTACCTTTTTACCTTGTAATCACAAGAAAACACACGTTCACACGAGCACGAAGTATAATTCACTAGCACCGAGCGTTAAAAGGACCAGGAGTAGCGTGGAATCAAAATGCTACTACTACTACTACTACTGTATCAATGAGTATGACGGGAACTTACGTTTTCAGGAGGGCTATATATGCTGGCTTTTACTTCTTCTTCTTCTTCTTCACAAAATAATGTCTTTCTTTCTTGCTTTCCCCTCCTTTTCTCTTGGCCACTTTACGTGTGAGTGGTTTGACTTCCCGATTTTCCTAATGGTATATACATTTTGGGTGCTCGCTCCTACTTTCCAATATATTTTCAAGACAGCTTTTATTATATTCCCGTCAAAGTTCGTGCGAATTCTCAGTCACGCTCCCAGGAAAAACTCTAATTTTATAACGTGCCTAATTTATAAGTAAAGGTAAATGGGCTTAAATACATGAGTATAAAGTGGTGCTTCCGCTTCTTTTTTTTGCTCCGGGTCGTGACGTTTGATTTCTGATTTTTATTTTCACTTGGTTGTCCCAGCCCAGCAGTTCGAGCTAATATCTATTTTTTTCTCCCTTTTTGGAAAATAATTAAGCACGTAGCCTTTCGCTCGGGTAAACACTGTTATTGGCAAGACCAAGTGGCAATTGCCTTTTTATATTAATGTTGTATTCTTTTGCTTCCGGACTTTTGAGTTGATTACAGACAAAATCAGGAGTAATAATCAGTGGGGTAAACATGTAAAAAACGAATGCTGCTGAGTATTATTGTTATTATTATTATTTCTTGCTAATTTGCTCTGTCCGGTAATGCCTTTGCTCTCAACTCTCAATTTAGCCTTTTTATGAAAAGGTTCGTTATAACCAGACTCCCATGCTGTGTGTAATTTCAGTCAGTTTCCCATGTGGGTTTTTTTTTCTGTGGCAAGCCGTGGTGTCCACCTATTTTGCCCTCGCCCACTGTTTTCCCTTCAAAGGGAAACTTATTGCTGGCGATGAGAATATCAGTAGAAGTTTGATGTAAACAAGTCCTACGTCATGCTCATGTTCCAGAAGAGTTGGTAATTTGACAAGTAGCAGGCTGAGAGATACGTGAGCTTCAGTCAAAAGAGTTTTCACGAGAAATCTGTTTTCTTCATGAGCGGAAATGGGGAGAGAGCATCAACCAAATGTTCATTTGTAAAGTAAACTACTACTGCTTTGTCCTACGAATAATATGTATACAGTAATGCNCAAATGTTCATTTGTAAAGTAAACTACTACTGCTTTGTCCTACGAATAATATGTATACAGTAATGCAGTATATACTATACGTGTCAAACTACAGACAAGAACTACTACTCCAACTCTATTTCCTATGTATTGTTTTGAAAGGAAAGGAGGGAAAAAAAGAATAGTCTCGGGTCTCTTCTACTCCGATTACCACAGCACACCCGGGGACAGCCCCGTGTCAAAGGTCATCTGGTAAGAGGAAACGACGTGAAAAGTGACAGTGTCGTCGTCGGGCTACTACTTAGTCTGGCAGAAAAAAAGAGAAGTTGTTTCTCTCTTCCAATTCTCCCCGAGTTTCACTCCGCTTTCCGCGTCTTTATGACGGCCTGCTTCTCCCAACGTCTTTCTATTGATGAACATGTGGGCGACAGAGCTGATGGACAAAGACTGTGAGCTGTGGCTAAGGGACTATGGGCGAAACGCCGTTGACAATAAGAAGAGCACACCACACGGAACAAGTAGCTCTACTACTTTTTCAGTGCTAGTGGCAATAAGAATGGCGATATAAAACTTGCTTCGACGAGTATTTGCCAACCGACCAAGTCAGACAACCACCACCACACCAATCTTCTTGTAATACCCAATATGCAAGTTTTGAGTAGAGAACGCGAGAAACGAGAGAAGGAGCTTTTTACTTTTCCGTATAGTATTGCTAAGGAGAAGGGCTTATAATAGTCCAGGAAAAATTTTCCTTGCTCAAGTTCCCTCGTATAGCCAGCCAGATGCTTGTTGGGTGCAATGGTTGCATGCTTGTTTTGTGCATGTCCCAGGCTTTTGCCAGCATTCCCAGAACAACTCGTATAACAAGGCATCAGAAGAGTGGAGTCGCTTAACTAAACATGATTTTTACGGGCTCTGTTGTTACATGTACATGCTATATAGACGAGGGACAGAAAAAAGGACGGATGAGAAGTATATGGTTCATGCCACTTGTGCACCAAAGTCTACTACTACCACCAACCACCACCACCGCCACTGCCTGCTGCTCCTTTCCCATTTTCGTTTTCTTCCAGACTTTCCCTTCATACGAAACCAGTGTGTGTGTGTGTGGATGAGTATGCACACTGTCCTCCTGGAAAAAAAACTAGCTGCCTATTCTGAAATCCGCAGCGCATGTCTCCGCATTGCATACCATTCTCATATCTCTAACAACAGCAAAAGCCTGGCCTGAGCTATAAGGGGAACTCAAAGGAGTGCTATTTTTCTGTGGATATTTCATTCTATCTATTGGACTTTCCACTTTGAGGAGTAATGGTGATGTGGTAGTAGTGGTGGCAGCGGCTCTGCTGTTAGGGTTCCTTTCCCGGTTTCTTTGTGAGTCCCGTTTGTTATCATTGTAGCCCGTTCAATAGGACGATGGATGGCTGACTTAGGTATGCCAATGGATGGATGGGTGATCGAAAGAGAAACGAAATTGCTCTCTCTCAACCTTATATTCATTCCGACTAATAATACCACCACCACCGCCACCCGAATGTCATACATTTTCAGAGTCCTCTATTTTCATAGTGTGTTCCCATATGGTTGCCTACATGCCACGTAAACCCAAATTTGCATCAATCTTCGTTTCGTGTAGGAGAAAAAATGTATAGCCTTTCCCATATCCCTCCCATTTAACTACGTGCGTATGGTCAGCAGAGAAAATAAGCATGGAGAGAAGAAAAAATAAGCTGGAGAGAGTAATGAGTTTCATAAGGAAAGTGGAAATGTGCAACCAAGAGAAAATTTAGATTGCGGAGACGGCATATCTCTCTCTCTCCGTAACACGTAATCGGTTTTACCTTGAGAACGAGGAAAATCAGTAATCGTAAAGTATCTAGTTTGCGATTGTAGCACAACCGGTATTTAACAGATCCTAACGAGTCTCTTGCCTATTATACGAAACTTGGGCACTGTAGTCTGTAGTTAGTGTTCATTTGACTCCGGATATGGATAGGTATATACATAAATATTTAAACGGGTGGTCTTCCCATCCTTGAAATTACATTCATTTTGGAAAAAAAATATATATATAAGCACAAGCACTACCTCGTCCCATCCCGCTTGGAAACAATGCAATGGTAGAACTGTTCGGAGACACGTTCTCTGAAAATCCTTGTCCCCCACGCAGAACCCATGCTATATTATTATTACCTAAGACTCATTAGTAATTACTGTGGAAGGAGATGGAGTGATACACTCACGACTCACGACATTGTTGGAATACTTGCGAATTCGGGGAAATATATGTTAGGTTTGGATATACAAATATGTGGTGGGGGTGATGCCCATGTGGACAGTCCATGAAAAAATTGCTACACTGAATGCAAAAGAGGACAACAGCAAGTGAGCAGCAGGAGGATATTTTTTCGTGCCAAGGAAAATCCAACAAAAGAGCCCATGCATAGTAAACGGAAAGTGAAGTGTCATGAATGCGTATGCTAAAATTGTTCATTGAACCCCAGAAACTCACAATAGTCAGTAGTCATATAAAATTGCACAATGGCGAACATGATAAAGTGGTCCGTATCACGGACTCCAATAAATTTTATGTTAGCGGTGTATGACACACATAAATACAGTGAGTGCGGTGGATATATCAAGTCCGTGTGCAAGGGAGCAATCAAGAGTGCAAGTGTATCAAGTGTTGAGTTGAGGTTGAAACTGCATAAATTTCTTCATCAAGCAAGACTACGCCGCTCGCTCCTCTATAGTTATACATTCCTACCTCATAATCCTAATCCGCTTATCATGCTGTTGTTGGCCACCTCGGTGAAACAATGTTTTCGGTGTTGCCCTAATGAAATGGCAAATTCCCAAAGTCATCCACCCCCCTTTTCCGGTTATTTCCCTTGTTGTCCTAAAAATTCAAAAGGATTTGTTCCCTTCTTCTTCCATCATCAACTCGCTCGCGGTCCGCGAAACATGTTGCACGCAAACAAACTTGCAGTGAGAGAGAGAAGGGGGAAAAGAAAAGGATTCGATAAACTCAATTTGATTTTGGACGAAGTCATTGCTTTTTTTTCCTTTATTCCGAAATGCTGTCAAATTCGGTTGTTGAAACATTTATATTTCAATAGTAAATCTATCGACGTAAAATCCCGATTACATTTATATTTTATTATTACATTTAAAAAGAGTATGATTTTTTCCTGTATCCCAATCACTATATTCTGTATAGTAACCTAAAAACATATAACATACAACAACGTTCAATTTTTTTTTCCATGCATGGACTGCCGTGTACACAACTCTTTCCAAATAATGCTTTTTGTTACTTCTATATTAACTTTTTTCTTGTAAATTTGAATTCAAGCGTAGCTAGCTTACATTTTTAACGACATTTTAGAGTCTACGGAGGAATTACATACGTACAACTGGAATCTCCGTCTATGAAGCGGGTTCAAATCGCTTTTAGCCCTCCTCTACAATATAATATTATAGCTCGTATTATTATTAATAACAAGCATACAAACACGGGAGAAAAATTCAACGTGACGTACAAAATTATATTACGAGAATCCAGAATTTTTACATTGTACACCACAAATATTATATGAAATCAGTAAAAGTTGAAACCTTACGGCTATTGTAAATCTCCATTTTAAAACTAGGTATATATATCAACATTTTATATCATTACCACTAAACTCTATAAGCCATGAAATCACATATAAGCAAAAACTGTTAGTTCACACTCAATAATAATAATAATAAACTCTAGAATAGTCATAAAATTTTCCTTTAGACGAGTATCATTCCATATAATCATTTCAACTTACTTTTTTTTGTAAACCGTTAAAAGTACATGTAATAAATCTAGAACATGTCTGTTGTAGTACGTATCACAAAGAAACAATGTTTTTAAAAACACAGGTACTAGACGCAGCTTTGACTTATTAGCTTATCTCTTCTCATGTGCGGAGGAAATTTCCAAATTCAAATCATTATTTAAATATTATAACAACCTTGCTTGATGGACATCTAATGTCATCCTGTCACTTATTTATTCTTTCCATTCCCTTTCTCTTTTCCCCCCGTTTGTTGTTTTCCTAGATAACAACAACTTGCTCTGCTGCCCTGTGATCCTTCTTCCAAATAAAAGTTTTATCGACTACAACAAGCAGAGAGTAGACATCTCTCTGCGAGAGAAAGCTGATACGCTGTAAAGCAAAAGCTGCATGTAGTACTGGAGTGGTAAAGATTTGTTTTTTTTGTGGGATTTTCTTTTTATTTTTACTCCTTTAAACTTGCGATATTATTTTAGTGTATTTGGAAGTGTATCAATATATAGAGAGTATCGTTACGTATAAACTAGATATTTTTTTTGCCGTTTGAAATGAAATTCATTGTTGATTTCATCATGCCCTTGATTGAACTACGTATAATTTGTTGATGAATGTTTGAGTTGTGTCAACTTAAAATGGACAACTGGTTTCTTTTTTTTGCAATTGAGTTTCTTCCACGAGTTTATTTGATTGTATTTTTTAAATGTAGTAAAGACTTGTTTACTGATGTAATCCAATTTATATATTCTATATACATATATGTATCTTTATGTGTATGTATATGTGTAATATGGAAACTGTTTTTTTTGCTTGGCTCGTAAAAAACATCGTGACAGCATACTTTTTTTGTTTTCCTTACTAACAACCTCTGTAATATTTTTTTTCCAAATGTAACTTACAATCTGTAGTAAATGTATGTAATAATGAGCAAACTGGGAGATTCTCTTCTGTTTTTGTCAGCCACACTTAGCGGGCACGGGGAAATTGACTGGGTTGTCGTAAATTAATTTTGAAAAATTATCAATTGCAAACAATGTTGTTTTGAGAGCGAATTATTTTGAAAAAGTTTTGAAAAATTTTGCAGTTCAAAAGTGGAAGGAGGAAATGATTTTCAGCTCAATTATTTCTTTTTGTCAAAAAGTTTAAAAAGTAGTGGCGCAGTCCTGTTTCGCATTTTGTCTAATTCAATGATGAACACATTAAAATTACTGTTTTTTATTTCATATTTCTGTAACCAACTGCTAATGAGTAAGGATCTGGGCGATGCCAATAATAAATGCCAAGGAATGAAAACAACAAGATTCGCGTTATGATGATGTTGGTATTATTATGTACTTACAATTATAAGAAGAGTACCACATTAACAGTCAGTAGTGCTGAACGAGAAACAGAGTGAAAAGTACAAGGGAACGTAGGGAATAGTAAAATTGACATTTTTATAGAGAAAAATGATTAACAGCCATTGTCATTTACCCATACTAATATGTTTCACTTTCTGACTAAATGTATTCGCCTCCTGATTTGATTTTCTTAGTCACGTTCAAAAAATATACATAACAGACTACTTTTTTTTTGTTTAACTTAAGCTGTATATTTCACAATTAATTTCATATTCATACACGTCTATATATGAAGTGAAGTAAATGTAGTCATTTTTGCGAACCTCTGTGTACGTAATCCAAACATTTTTGAAGTTTGGCGTGTTTTGGAAGGCGGATGAATCTTGGTTATGGACTGAAGATACATTTGTGTAATCCAGATTGTATCAAATGTAAGTTAGTATCCTCTCCATTATTCGCCTCCCAAAGACAAGGCCTGTCAAGTTTGGACATTATATATATATAATATTAACCAATCCATTGCCAGCAATTAATCATAAATAAAAGGAAAATAGAAAATCTTTTGAAGCTCAAAAAATAAAACTGGGCCTGCGTGCGTTTGCGTTCACACTAAAGCTGGATAAAGTTCGGGACAAATGATTTTTAGCTGCATTTTACACTAACGCACTTTTTTTTGCATTGTCTTCTTGGCACAAGTCTTTTTTACAACGTATATGAATGAATCTTCCAAAAGTGAGAGCCCGTCAAGCCATAAAACGAGAAGAAGCGTGTGCAGTCTGTAGTTGTACAGACAGAGAGCAGAGCAGAGACATGAGTGCAACACATGTCTCATTTTGCTGTTCACTCACGAGCAAAAAAAGAAAGGATGAAGGAGAAGCCCATAAAAGCATGGAGCATATTTGCTAAGCTGCATTTTACACTAACGCACTTTTTTTTGCATTGTCTTCTTGGCACAAGTCTTTTTTACAACGTATATGAATCTTCCAAAAGTGAGAGCCCGTCAAGCCATAAAACGAGAAGAAGCGTGTGTGCAGTCTGTAGTTGTACAGACAGAGAGCAGAGACATGAGTGCAACACATGTCTCATTTTGCTGTTCACGAGCAAAAAAAGAAAGGATGAAGGAGAAGCCCATAAAAGCATGGAGCATATTTGCTTTTCGGAGTAGTCACCCAATTTACTTTTTAGAAGCAATGATTTCGTGCTAACTAACCAAACCGCAAAATGCCGCTGGCTTTTGTGGGGTTGGTTGATGAGCTAAGCTAAGCTTTCGGAAGTATACTCCAGAAGAACAACAAAATTAAATTATATTAAATTAGCTCGCTACCTGGACTATCCGCGGATCCGCTTTGCTTCCTTCTCTGAACTCCTCCAACGTGAGTCGATTGTCATTATTTTTGTCCATTTGATTAAAAATTTTGTCCACTCGCTTCTGTGGCGTATTCTCGTCGTCGGGCAATGGCTGCTGCCCCTATAAAACCAGGAAATACCGGGATGGCATCATCAGAAAGTTATTGGGAAACTTGGCCACCAAACCAAACCCATATACAGTCCTCCGTATAAAATTTGATCCGCACAACAATCCTCCTTTTATTAGTGCTTTCTAATCTTAATTTATGCACGGGGATACGCATTATGCAGATTTCAGGTCGTTCCTTTAATCCCTCTGGGTAAACCTCACATGAATGGAGTAGCAAAAAAGTTAATTACATTGCTTTACCATTTACCACCGCCGCACACATGTCCCGCCGTTTCGCATCTATACTCATTTCCATTTAGATCCATACAAATGGCTAGCCCATATTGCCCTGTTCGTTCGTACCCACCATAATGCTCCTCTACTCTACTCTACCCTACTCTGGTCTACCTCTGTAATTACAGAAAATAAACCTTTATCGGCACAATTTACTGTATGAAACCTCAATTGCAATAATTACTTTTTACTTTTAGAGTGCTTTTTGGGTGATGGAGAAACTAGGATCTCCCGGCGAAACTCGGCACGAGAGATATTTAAGTATGCATTAGAGCGTAAATTAACTACAAGCACAACTACAAAATGCGGTGAAATACATGGTGTGGATGTGTGGTAGAAAGCACACTGCACTATGTATATATATTCCATCCTTCCCTTTGAGGTGCAAACACCTACAAAATTAAACAAGGGCAAGTGCTATGTTAACAAGTATTTAAATGCTTATTAGCATTTGTAGCCTGAAACAAACAACAGAGTCATCCGTCGGTCGGTAGGATTCAAATGTAAATAGACCTTGGACCTCGCCATTCATCACGTCCCTTCTCAGCCTGTATTAGTGAGAGTGCGACTACACACAGTGACAAAGTATATACACCTCTGAAACAGAGGGAGGAGGGAGGATTCGATTAATCCAAAATGTAGTTTGCTTTGCTCCTTCGTTGTAAATCGCCGAGATCGTTACATCTTCTAATTACAGGGCTAATCAAAACACTAAAACCTCGATAGCTGTAACTACGTTGCTCATAATTTTCACTAAAGTTGCCTTTCACCCAAGCCACACTAAACAAATGCAGAGCAGTAGAGAGTCTCTATAGTACAGGAGCTAGGAAGCTAACATAAAAATGGAAGCTAATAATGTCATAAAAATTTTCCGTTGGCAGGCAGTGCTTTCTTGGTGAATTACCTTTCCTCAATTATATACCTATATGCTACTACACATGGCATGTTCCACTGGCGATGAGTGAGCTCTATATAATCTAACCATACTATTCCTTATTATTCCTATTCTTAAATACATGCAAGCATGAGCAACCTATTTTCCAAGGAAAATTACCGATTGTATTTGTGTAGTGAGCGGAAGTTTAAGTAGGTAATGTAATGTACAATATACAATACGATGCAAGGCAAGATGCACGACGACGTTCAAGTACCTAAACAATTTAGCGAGCGAACCGGAGCACTCGCCACTCTTGAGAAAAATGCCTATGACCCAGTTCCCTCCCAGTTTGAGTCGAACATTGATTCAAAATCCAGAAAAGGTAGACAGTAGACACGTACACCATGGTCGTTGCCACTGGCTGGGAGTTCGTTAGCCACAATCAAGTCACACACACTGTGTGGCAGTGGCGAGCGGAGCACTATATGTAACTCTCTCTCTCCCTCTCTCTGCCGACCCGTTTCCAACACGAAACCAATGTTTTTTCCCACTGATTCGCACTACAACAACGACGGTGTGCACACCATTTTCCACTCGCCGTGTGAGAGCCGCTCACTTTTACCACCACTCCGAGAAAGGATAATAGTATGTTGGTGCCCTATCTTTGGTTGCCCTTCTTCGCTCAGAAAAAAAACCTTTTTACGATATTAACGCCAACACCACCATATAGCGCCACTAATTTCAATGTGGTAGAGAATCCCTAGCCTAGATGGTCGGGAAAATTTCGTCCGAGAAAAGTTAGAAGCACTATGCTACTCCCATAATTTCATAAATGTTAGCTTTACTGTTTCCCCCGTAGCATTCATGAGTATATATGACAGAAACCAAAAAGGATTCTTGTTATGCATATGCCAGAGTTTTTGAATACAATGTAACCAGACCTTGAGCGATAATTCAATTTTCCCCTTCTTCCCTCAAGCCTCCTAACTTTTGCAAATTCCGCGCACTATATGAGGTGTTCACTTCGCTCTTCCCAGAGAGTTGGTTGGATTGGATATGGGTATTGGTGTTATTAATCAACATTGTGTGATTTTCAATGAACTTGTACATTTCATACTTGATTTAATTCATTAGCCGGCTGAAAGGATTGAAAG
>JAANSN010005696.1:0-11914 GCA_036850665.1 Dicranocentrus wangi
TATTTACATTAGAATTTTGGGTTTTGCGTGTGAGGGAGTGAGTCTGTTCTGTTATCATCTGTGATCTTCTTCGGCAACAAGCTGTTATAATACTCCGGTTCGTTGGGAGATATTGCTGGAATGGAATACAAAGTAAACTACATATGAGTCCTGGTTAAACATCCTTTGATCTCATTTAATTTTCAAGTTACAATCTAGCCATTCATTTTGTGGGTGGCTTTAAAAAAACTGCGATGACTAACTTCTACAACTTTCACATTTGAACAACCCATACAGTTCTTGAAGAAAACCCATCTATTCATTATAGAAGCTGGATGAAATAAGTAAATTTACAAGTGGCGTTGAGTCGTACAATATTTCTGTAATAATGCTCACCTATCGCCACTCCACCGTGTTATGAAATCTGTTTCAATACCCAATTCCCATTAAAAAACAATTTTTTTTATTATTATCATTAGAGAACAATAAATATGTACGTTTTGAATCTCATTTCCAATTCCATTACCTATAGCGTACACATCTGATTGGCATAAAGCACATTTTTCCCGCATATCTCTCTCTCTTTTTCCAGAGAAAAATCTCGTTTTGGAGAAAAAAAAAATCAAAGGAATTCCAATTGTAGCTATACTCTCCCCGATTTTTCTCTCTCCTATACTTTCCCCCTGAGTGAGTTGAAAATGGCAGAAAATAGGAAATTAAAGTTGGAAAGATGCGAATTTAGTGTGGATCTGCTGAATCTATCTCTCTCCGCTTTTTCCCCTTTCCTCCGTCCTTTTTTTCATTCTACTTTAAGTACAAAATAAAGCACGACTGCGTTCAAAAAAATTGGAAACAGCTCTCCTCTCTATTAGAGCCGAAAAAGGGAAGGAGGCGAGCGAGGAGCGAAGACGGAAATGATTTGCTTCAAGTTACTCTTGCTAAGCAAATAAGGAAAGACAGCTCAGCAAAAGGAGAGCGTTTTGTGTGAAGTTAGTGAAGCCATCTTGCAACCTAACTTCCTCTCCTCTCCTCTGCTCACCCTCTCTCTCTCTCCCAAATATACACACACGTTTTCCTCCAAATGCTCTGGCTATGTGCTCGTCGGCCGAGTATCTCTATCAAATTTTCAAAATTGGTAACCCTTTCATAAAGTCTAGTATTTTTTTCTCTCTTACTCTACTTCTCGTCAAAAACACGCAATACGGGCAGACTAGATCTGCTTTTTCGCCAGCCAGCCAATGCAATGCAACGCAACCTACTCATTCACTCGTGGTAATGGGGAAAGTCGCTCAAACACTGGGAAAAATGTATATACACGAGGAGAGGATGAGTGATGAGATGTTGTGAAAATTAGATTGGAATTCAATTTGTAGCAGGAGTCTCTCGATTCAAAAAAAAAATTATGATGAGAAAATGGTTCTCTCTCGCGAGAAGCAGAGTCGTTCTGTAAGTGGGAGAGAGCGAGAGGAAAGATGGGAAATCATCATCGGCAACAAAAAAAATACTTGGAGGAGATGAAAAGGCAGTATACTTTTCGAGATTGTTATATATATTTTGTATCAATTTTTCAAAAAAAACGAGCCCTTGCTCCCTCGTCATCGTGCCGTGGAAAGCACATGCTTCACCACCACTACCACCAACACCGTGTGAGCCTCAGTGACGGATATCTGGTTGGTGATGCCGATGAGTTTGCCTTTTTTTTATTATTCCTCCGTCATTTTCCACATTGAATTGATGCGTTAGCCCGTTATCAGTCTATTTGGGATGTGATGCTCCTGCTCCCGCTGCAAGCTCGACGAGTGTGTTGTATACACCAAGGCAAACAAACGAATTGTATTTTTATGAAGACTAAAAGATTTTCTATAGAAAAAAATACATGTGGATACGTCCCGCAGTATATATATATATATGGGATTCATATATACCTAGACAAAAATGAATTTGGTGAATGACTCTGTTTGCTTTTGCCTGGTTGATTCAGCTCCTCCATTTGGCTTGCCTCTCTCTCTCTCTCCGCGCTGGAAGTACATACATACATATACCCAGAAATTGGATGTGTTTATTAGATTTACTTAACTGGATTGCCAAGGTTGGTTGATTTCGATTTCATGGGAGGTATACATATATATATATATAACCCTTGTGTGACTATTATATACATACCTATATAGCGTCTTGAGTTACAAAAAAGCCATTATAATCTCTAGTGGAATGTGTGGTAGAGGCGAACATGTATTATGATTGATATAGGAGGAGAATTTTTTTTTGTTTTTTTGGTGTGTTCGTGGGTGTAGTATATACTACGCGAGACTACCCTGTGACTAATGTTTTTTCAACAAAAACAATCCAAGTTCAAATTCGAATGGAATTTCGGGCCAACAAATTTTTCATTTGAGAGGAGTGGCCAAATTTGAAATAAATTGGTGGAAGGAAAAACAGAGAGAGGAGAGATTCGAAGAAGAGTTCGCTTCGTTGTTTCTAGAGAGAGAGGCATGCTCATATGCACTTTTGCGCACTATATGGGAGTGAGGAATGTGAAATGTGTCGACATTCGGCAAGTTGGAAATCCCGAAAATGTATTAGATTAGGTTGAGCAGCTATTTCTAAATACTTCTTGACATGTTTTCAAAATAGTGGGATTAGGATGAAGCTTGAAGCTTCAGCTTCACTCGGCGCGCAACGCAGTTTCCATCCAGTTGTGAACACTCTCGAGGAGGTGCTTGCACAATGCTCACACATTTTTTTTCGACAACATGCTTTACAGTGGGAAGAAGTGAGCAGTTGACTACAGAGCGAGAAACACCTTGAGAAAAATGATATTTTACGGTGATTACAATCAAATTTTTCCCGAATTAAATTCCAACAAAATTATCCTCTTAAAAATATCACTTTTTTCTTCCATTCCCTTCCCTTCCCTCCTACGAGTGCAAACTTATGAGGAGAACGGAACAACTATTTATTTATATATATATAAAAAAACAAGAAGATTGCATTATGTTTTTTTCCCTTGTTTTTCCACTTTTCTCCTCGACAATAAACACAATCCTCATGTTTGTCTTGAGGATGTATACTTTTAGTGGCCGAGATATACCATCTAATCCAGCCATCTCCTCCTGCGCGCCCTCCAAATTACATGTATTAAAATACTCTGCCGGTTAGTTTACGGTGTTAGAAACGTATTTACATTTTCACATTAAAGGAGAGATATCTTAATTTATGATCTTAATGGGAGCTTAATGCTCGCTCAGTCTCCTCCTCGCGAAAGAATTACGGCAATTTGGCTACACTATTTTATTTTGCGTACACACTTTCTTCGTCTTCCCCTTCTTACCTGATTACATAAAATGGGGAAAAGACGAAGAAAGATGAATTTTCTTTGAAATTTTTTTTCTTATCGGGTTACCTCATCTGCAAGGGGTTTAGTGAAGTTGCAAGTGCCACGCCATAATACTGCAAGAAATCTTTTTTTTTTATATCTACCAAATATATATATAGTTTTTTTTCATCATTTTCGGGTAGCATAATATAACCTTGATGGTAAAAAAACAAGCCTCACGTACGTATTACGCGCGTATTAATACTTAACGGATAATAACGCCAACTAAATGGCAACCTTTCAACATTATTGTATAACTCGATAAGGATCGGATCCTATGAAAGAATTAATTCTTCAATTTAGATTTATTACAAGGCTTAATGGTTGTTGGAGGGAAATATGTGCGAATTTTTATTACATACCAAAAATTGCTACTCATTTTTCTCCCCACGAACCTAAACCTAAACCTAAACCTACCTACCTACCTACTACCTAACCTAGCTATCCACCTATTGCCAAATAGCTTTACGTTTTTTGGGTGGAAAAAAATGAGATGTAAAACTGATAAAAATGGGGAATTAAGTGTAAAATTATTACTGCTCACAGGTCGTATAAAAGATTAAAAACTCGAGGGGTTTAGTGGCTGCACACGCTCCAACTCCAATGTACATACATACCTATACATATCCATCCATTCAAAAATATGGGAAAAAATTCCCAATTAACTGCTATAAAATCCTGAGGAGGAGAAAAAAAAATAAGTGGGAGCTTGCATTTTGTTACGACAGTTCTAACGGGGATACGGTACAACTTTTTAATTTTGATTGCTACTACTACTACTACAAACTACACAAACATATTTTCTTAGGGCAAGTAGTAAATACAAGGCTGCCATCACTTTTGCAGACCACACGGCACTATGATCCATTCCAAATTCTGAACGTGTCGACTATGCTCTCTCTCTCTCTCTGTGTGAGTTGATGAGACAAAGAATTTTTTTATATCTGTTACATAAGAGTAAACCTAGTGTATTTTTTCACCTGCCACCTTTTGTAATTTAGAAATGAAATTTATTGAAAAAAGTATAACTTCCTCTGGTACACGTGATCTGGATGATAAACACCATTTAGATAGGGAATGCCAGCAAGGAACTGAATTTACATAAGGGATGTGATGTGTGTGTGTGTGTGTGTGTGTGTGTACACTAACTACACAATTTTTATTCACTTCACTCTAAGCAATGAGCCGGCATCCTCTGCATTGCATTATGATATCATCATGACCATAAATACCAATTTTTTTTCTTCGTCCTCTTCTTCTCCTGTGTAGCCACAAGCTCTTTATGGCATTCCTTTTTACACACACTTCCCAAATGATATGGTAATAAGTAATATTACTGTTTTAAAAGGTGCATTACACACACTTGTAGCACTAGCTTGCACCAGCAACAACTTCTCAACTGTGCAGGGATGGAGAACAACAAGAAGACGGAGAAGCAGAAAAAATACTGCTCAAAGGGGAAATACCTTATTATAATCATTAGACAAAACCGGTGATACACAATTCCAAAGGAGTTCAAAAATGCACGGAAAAAAAAAGTTTTTCCCTTTCTCATTATGATTTCTTACTTGGATTAACTCATAAACTGTGTGTGAAATGTGTGATGGTTGCTGGTATAGTGTACTACCCATTTTTTACGGCACAAAACTAGCCTTTTCAGCATCGTCGTCATATAGAGATAATGTTTTTAAAACTTGGTGTGTGTACAACTTCATCCAGACTCTTGAAATATATGTGGTTGATGGGTATCCGCTAAAAACAAAACAGAGTTGAAGAAGAAGAGGAAAAAAACTGGCAGCATTTTAGTCGTAGCCGCGTGAAACCCCAACATCCTCTCCCCATCATCACAGGTTACAAAAAGGTTTCTTTTTTATTCGTGAAGGAAAAACAGGAGCAAAGAGGATTTCACCTTTTGCCAAAATACAAAATACGCAATTACATCACCTCACCTTAATCCCTTCTTGTACAAAGCTGGCACTAAGTGAAGAAACTCTATAAAAATTAGAAAAAGGAAGCTCATTTCAGTTTCATTCAGTGTGTATATAAAAACTAGCTTTTGTGTGTTTACCCGTTTGTGTATGTGCATCCGCAATAGCGTATGTCGTCTCTAAAAAAAACTAGTTTTAAGTTCCATCGTATTTTTTTTTAAACAGAAAGAATTTTCTGACTTGTGGATAGTTTACGTCTTTGAAACTAGTAGTAGTAGTAGTATTACATGTACGAGTTTGTAGAGTGTCAGCGAATTTTTACAAAATGCATGAATGAGCCGCAAAAATGAAAGGATTACACACACATTATGAAAATTCGCACTGGGTGTCTTTCCTCTCATATTATTTTTTTTTCTAAAAAAGATGAAACAAGGTAGCGCAGAGCAATTATCACTGATTGATGTCTTCCTAATAGAAGGAAACTTTTAAAAAAATGTTTTTGAAATGCTCCGTGTGTGCTAGAGCCCACTGTTTCCTTTAATTATAGGTGCTCCTACCTAGCCCATTTTACAACTACGACGATTTTCTTGTCTACTTGTAATTATCTGAGCGAGGAGCCGTCCGTAAAGCGAATGTACTTAGGCGAAAAAAAAATAAATAAAAAAGGCCCGATTTTTTTTTGCAACCTCTCTAATTTTCCAACTCCACATTCCATGACACAATAAAAACACCCTCCGGACAAAAGCGCCGAGGTAACTTATCATCCTGTTAATGAGTCCGTAAGTCCAGCCAAAATAAAAATGCCAGATAACTTTTAAAAGTTTCCTCTAAACTGCTTTGGTCGCAGTTTCCTTATCGGCAAAAAAAGTCTCTCGTTTGAAGAAAAGGTGAAAATCCTTGGTTTTCAAACATGAAAGGATTTTTTCACCGGCTGATTTGGCGTTCTTTTTTTTTCTCCAAAATAATGTATATAATCGTTTTGCTCTCTTTTGGTGAAGAAGAAGAAGAAGAAAAAAGTCTTACGAGGCAATTTTTTCTTCTCTCTCTCTCTCTCTCTTTCTCCCTGCATCTCATTTTATCCTTCACCACATAATATTTTTGGGGAGCCCTCTCTCCCTCTCCTTTTGCAGCGCAAGCAAGGCAACGGAAAAACATGATGTAGTGGAAGTGGAATGGAAATGGGGCTGCTGATTCAAAAGAGAGAGAGAGAATAGCACGAAGATAATTTTATTAGAAACTTATGCTTACTCATGATTTTGTGGTGTCATCCTTCCCCGGCTCCTGCTCTCTGATATGAAGAAATATATTAGTTTCCTTCTGCATCAACGCTTGTCCCTTTCAAATCATTTCACAACGCTCCAATTCATAAAAAAAAGTTTTTTTTATCCTAGCCACCATTATATTTTTTTTCTCAACTAACATGGTTATTCCCTCCATCCTCATAAAGTAATATATAGGATACACGACGAGAGCGTGGTTTTCCACTAAAAAATAACTTTTTTGTGTCAAAGTCAACAACAGGAGCTATCTTTTTGGATATGCTTTTTATATGGGTTGATGATGATGATGATGATGATGATGTGCTTTGGGTGATGGAGGGGCTGTGTTCAGTGTGTTCAGGAAAAAAAAAGGTTTTTAAAGAAACGAGAAAGCATGATGTGAAAACAGCACCACCGCACCAGCACCGTCGCGTACATAACTTTTGATGGTACAGATTGAATAGGAAAAGAAAACCCGGTTTAGGCTCACTCTCCATTTGTTCGGAGGATGTGACTGATGATTTGGAAGGAATTGATGATGGAAAAGGCTGACTAGCTGAAAAAAGAAGAGAGAGAGAATCAGTTCGGCAAGACATTGTATCTCATTACAGTGACAACATTCAAACAAGATGTAAAAAAAAGAAAAAGGGAAAAAAATCCTGTTCAAAGCAGGAGGAGGAGGATGAGCTCTATATTTTTTTTCTTTCTGGGCAAGAAAATGAGTTCTAAGGGGTTTCATACGTGTTAAGTAAGCGTAACATCATAAAATGCAAAATACGAAGACGCGGGATCTCTCCCTCTGCCGGGTTATCAGTTTTTGGTGCGGTGAGGGAAAAAGCGATTTATTTTATGTAGATTTTGTGAAAATTTGATCGCGCACCCTGTGCTTCAAGCGTGTCAAATATCGGAGAGATGTTTGTCAAAAAGTGTGATGCCCTTGTGTCCTGGAAAACTTGGGGAGGAGATTGACTACAAACTCTCACTCTCTCTGGCGAGTGTGTGACGAGTATTAGGAAAATTCACATTCACGGATTCCGACATATTTTTGTGTTCGTGTATCCAACTGCTGCTGGCAACCCGAGGCTCCTTCCTCTCTGATCATAACACACCACAGATGTGAAATATATATTTTTTTTATGTTGGCAGTGCCTGATTCCCAGCTAAAAATAGCGTGCTCTGTGCTAAATATTTGCATGGAAATTTGAAAAACGGGGGATTTTCTTTGTGGACGACGACGACGGAAGGAAGAGGAGGAATCGGTTCACTAGAAAGAAAAAAATATATATATGAAATAAGGTTGAATGCATAAAAATATGGGATACGACATGGCATGGAGTTGTTCGAGAGTGGAGTGCTAGCAGTGTTCAATGTTTGCACTTTTGTGCCACTTGGACAGGTTTATAAAAAAAACCAAAAGGACGGGTGGTTCCAACTTGGAACCCGGCTTCCGGCTCCTTTGTATTCGTGGTGATAATGAGTGCGGATTGTGTTGCTCATCTTTAGTCAGGTCGGAACAGTTCAGAAATTATTAAAAACAAAAGCATCTACAAAAGGTTTACAAAACTGGACGCCGCAACATATATATATATTAAAACAGGGTGGCTTAACAAACCAATAGATCAAATTTGAAGTTGCTCATTGAAGGACCAAGTCGTAAACTCCACATTTTTGACAGTCAATAAGCGATGATTTTTTGTACTCTCCACCTACCTGCACTTTTGGTATGCGGGCTCGGACGGAAAATCTTTTTTAAATCTTCAAGAATGTGAGAACCAGAAAGCAGAATGTGAAAATGCAACAGATCTCATACCTTTTCATTTGCGGAGCGAATGCTAACTGTCTTTCTCTCTCGCTCGCTCGCTCACTCTTGAGCTGTATGAGAAGCTCCGTATTTTTTCCTCTTCTTCTTGAGAATATGGGTTATATGGGTTGATGGTGGTGTTGACTGAGGGAAAATTTCCCTCATTCTTGGACATTTTCGCTCTTTCTTAAATAAATAACACTCGGTGCGCCTCACCAAACGCCTCATTTCGTATTCCAGTCAGCACCGAGTAAATGGCTGGTTGTGTGTATACAGGCCACAAAAATACTTGCCTAAAGAGCACTTATATTTATATATATACGATTTCGGATTCCACTCGACATCACCCAACCAGTAACCACCGCAGAGCACCAGCACACAGTATTATATACAGCCAGCCGTCCCTTGCCCCTCACCATCATCACCACCACCACCACCTCTTCCACCGTACATTAAATGACGTAGGTGTTTTCCATTTGTTTATAGTGAAATATGGGGAAATGCATGTACGTATATATCCGGCCGTGCTCGCTCCCTGCTCATTTACTGCTGCACCCACATGAAAAGGATTTCTTTGCAATGCTTTAATTTCATCAGATAGCGGATCCTGTAATAAAAAAAGAGTGGCTTTGGTTTTCGGTTTGATTTTTAGTGTAAAACCATACTTCCTTTTTTCCAACAACTGGGATCAACTCATCCTCATCCTCACTCTTTAGTCGTGCCATGTTATTTTTTTTGTTGAGTATATGACCACTCTGGGAAATCGGTCAAAAGCATGCTCATCTTCTCCGCTCCCATCAAGAGAGAGAGAGAGAGAGAAATGTGAAAAGGTGTAAAATTTTTCGTAAACACCGGCTAAAGACTGGATTACCAGAGTAGTAGGAAGCGAAACCTCGAAAAAGAGCTGAGGGAAATGGGTATCAAGGCGAGACTCGTATTTTCTAATGTAACTACGCTGTAAAAAACCAAGTTTACCAGTAAAATTACTTAAAAAGGAAGGTGCCATATCATCAGACAAAAAACACTACACTCATGTCAGCCGCATTATCTCTGGCTTGGAACGACCGAAACGAAGGTCTACTTGTTCTTCGTCGTCGTCGTCGTCGTCGTGAGCACATTCCTCTCCTCTCTCCTCTCCTTTAACTTTTTGGATTTGTATCGTATCGTTGTCGTATCGCCGAGTGCACGACACTAAAAATCTTGGTTGCCCAATCAAAATGATATACTGGTCTGGTCACATTCGTGCACACATTCATTACAACTGCCTGCTCACTTCTACTACTTCTGTAGCAGCTCTAGTAGCGAAACTTGGTTTTTTTTGTTGACGCTAATCTCGACTCGGAATAAGTAGGCACTTATTACGCATTATACAAATTTACTTGACATTTTAATGCCCCTTCTTTTCCACATGGCCATATCACACGGATGCATGCGGACGGGCGGACCTTGCGAATAGATTATTGTGATACAATAATAATGCATGGTCGCGGTCGGTCGGTTGGTATAGTAGTGGATTGTCAACCTGGGCTATAAGTAATGGAAAACGGATGTTCTCATTATAAATGGGCAGTCTCATGGTTGGCGTGTACGGACACGGACGGACGGTGTGTGGATACTTTGCAGTAGTATAATATATGCTTCGTAATAATAAGAACTGTGTCAGGTGGGAACCAAACCATATAATATCTAGCTGGGCTCTCTCTCTATATATATATATATCTATGAATGAGTGAGGAGGATACTGTAATTTATTTGAGTTGAGTAGTGGGCTCATTCTCCGAATCGCGTAAAAAAAGTCGTGTATTGTGGGGCTACAGGTGTTGGTGATTGATTGCATTTTTTCCCTTTAATTTCCAACATAATTCATCCCCGTCTTTAGCCTCTTTATGAAGCTGTCAGATGCGGGGAGACAGTTGTAGTGGCTTTGCGGACCGAACTTTTTTTGTGAAGGGTTACGCATTACGCATAACATCTATAATATAGCATATAGTACATGAAATACACGAAATTTCAAAATGTTTTATCTGCATCTAAATGTACATACATTGTAAGATAATTTAGTCATTGGCGTTTTACTCCATCCATCCAGTGATTTTTTATCAAACTACGAACACGAAATGAATGAATGAATTGAAGAATGAAAAGGGCTTTTAAATATAAGATATCAGAATATAGCTATCACTCCACATTGAAAATTTCAAATGTCTAAAAGTGTGTTTTTTTCTCATTTTTGCAGGTAAGAATCAGTCCAACAACAACTTGTTATTCTTCTGCTTTTTGCGTAGCGTTCCCAACCCGCTTTCCACGGATTCCGTGAGTTATGGTAAGACTATTCTACTGGGAGAAGACAAGCAAGCATGCTTTATTTTTTCGTACAACTAGCTACCACTACAACCCTCTTCAAACAAAATTCCCATTCGGCCATTTCGAAAAACCGCTAAAAATGCAATTCATTTAATTACAACTCTGTTGTAACCATCAAAAGGTTTCTTCGCTAACCAACTGTATATGTATTCCCACTCACTCAACCCCAGAATCTCGTTATTTCATCCAATTTTCATAATTAATCTGAGATTTTTTTTACTACAAGAATTTTTAATTTCCCCCTTCCTGTCATCACATCAACCATTTCACGCCTGTCCTCTCTGGATAGACCAAAAGGATAGGAATTTTTCCTTATCATCCTTCCGTCTTTCGGATTATATCATAATCTGCCTGCACGAGATGGATATAAGGTGCTGCAAGGAAAAATATAAAAAACCAACTTTTAAGTATATATAGCATCTCACCGTCATCATCGTCACCATCGTCCTCCTCCCCAACTTTCCCTACTTTTTCCGTAAAAGGGAAATTTAATATTCTCCACTTTTCCATCCAGCATCACCAACAACGGGAAAAGGGATTGCTGTTGGCAGCCCTGATATGCTGTCATCAGTCTCATCACCGTCATCATCCTCCTTTTTATGGGGAAAAGGAGTTCATGCTTGAAAGTAAAATTAAGAAAAAGTTAACCAAAGGAAAAACGGTTTTCCGCAAACGAGAAAAGTTGTTGGAAAAAAAAGTGTGCGTGTGCTGTTCGTTCGGGTTGATATGAGAGAGAGAGAGAGAGAGAGAGAGAGGGAGAGAAAACTGGCAAGACACAACTCTGTATTTTTTTTTCTTCCAAGGAACAACATTTTCGTTACAAGGGAACCGCTGACACGCCTGCTTTGCCCAACTTTTGAAGTTCACCTCTCGTAAATTCTTCTCCAGAACAAACTTTTTTTTCTCTCTTCTTTCTCCCCCTTTTTTACCACCAACCACCACTCGCACTTTCATTCTTCGTGTCAATAAGGATGATGCGTAAATTTTAGTCCTTGACAAAAAAGATGATGATCATCCGGAACGGGGAAAATTGCGGTTCACATCGCGTAGCAGCTCACCTCCACCTCCAGAAATATTGCGCAATTCCAAAAAAAAATTAAATATAACATCAGGAAGGAGGACGACGACGGAGGAGGAGGAGGAGGATTTCATCAAATCACCTCGTAAAAATATATACCGGTTACGCACGTGCACCCTGTATATTAGC